>WYDF02268016.1:0-32139 GCA_009867245.2 Adranes taylori
GTATATATATATATATCCTCATATATATATGAGGATATATATATACATATACAAATGTATGTATGGGCGTACGTACCCATGTATGTTATGAATGGGCTTCTAAACCGCTCAACCGATTTCGATCAAATTTTCAGCAAAACTTTAACATAGCATAGCGGGTGATCTTGTGAAGTTTGGTGTAGATTGGATCATTTGATCGAACGGTAATTTTATATATAAAAATTCAGTATGTGTGTACTTGTGGCTTCAAAACTCGATCGATTGACATGAAATTTTGACACACGTTGTATTTACTCCCAAGAATGTTTTTTGCGGGAGCATGGGACTACGGCAACACATATTCTTGAAATTTTGACTACGTTGCATTTGAAGACGCGCGTGTCATTCGAAGACGCGAATGCGGAATGACGGGAATACATATTCTTGAAATTTTGTTAGATGTAACTGGCCGCAGCAATTACATTATATCGCTGGGCGCGGCAAAGCCGCGGCCGTAATGTGGGAATTCCATATCAGACTGAGCCGCAGCGAAGCGTGGCCGGGTTTAGCTTGTTCTATAATACAATTTGTTTTCATTAAACGTTTATTTTAGGTTTCGCTTATATTCATTTCAAATTCCGAAACGATGCAGCCAAAGCTATCGCAACTTTGAAAGGTTATGGCTATGATCATCTGATTTTAGATGTCGATTGGTCGAAGCCACCTGGTCAATCAAATTAGATCATGAGAGTGGCAAATTTGTCGCAATGGAAAATATATCACTCTAAACTCGTTAAGTTAATTGTAACATTATTGTGATATAATACCGACGCATATTGAATAAAATGAAATATAAATTGAGCAGAAATCATCTGATTTTTTTTAATGAATCATAATTTAAGCGGTGATGTCGATTTGTAAGGTGTGCTATACATAAAATTCTGTACTGCTTTTGAAGGAGACTAACTATATTGATACTTGTCTACCGACTGATATTGATAGTTTAAATGAAAGATTAGGGTCATCTTTAATTTAAAATGTTAATAATTATAACTATAAGGGAATTAGATCAATGTGGTACGGAAAGCAGTCTGTAGTTTGCCAAATTGCAAGATAAACATTTAACTTGTCTTTTCTTTTATAAATGAAATTGTTTAAATATATAATTTAGACATTTAACATTTTGCTCAATGTGTGAGTTAATAGAGATTTTATGAATGTTAGAAAACTAGAAACTATAAGTAACTTTAATGATATTAAATTCTTACTATCAATAAACTGAATGTTCGAATTCAGTTTCGAATAAACTGAATGTTCGAATTCAGTTTCTTATTATGTGTACCACTTCTCATTGTACTTTTCTGTAAATAGTCAAAATAATACGTCAAACCTTAAGCACATTGACTACAGTGAGGGATACTTTCAACGTCTTGCGATACTTACGGTTTTTCTCAGAGGATAAGCGTATATCCCTCGATGATTTGATAAGCCAACTGCTCCTTTAAATTTGTTTCAAGTTTAGCCAAGCGGTCTGTCATATTATTTCCATCTTTCGTAGAAACTATGTACACATTTTTTTATGTTTCCAATTAGTAACCTTATAACTCTTTGATATCTTACCTAGTATCCTTCTCAAGATTGTTAGTTGTCCGGTTTTCACTAGTGATCGGTAACATCTCGTTTTAAAATGAAAATGAGGGAGAAACTTTTTTCTTTGAGATCTCTCAAATAATGTGGAGAAAAGAACAATTACCAATTTCATCTAATATAAATGCTATAGATCTTGAAGTAACCGCTTTTTTAATACATTTGTTATTAAAAATTATAATTGGTATTACGTACCTACTAAACATTATATCAGTTGTTAATGCTTACCATAAAAGCAGATTCACTATAGATTCTATTCACTCTTCATCTAAATGGTATGCAGCGCATCTGCACGAACTAGAGAAAATAGCGTGGAGTCCAAATACTCTCTAGTCTGTTCTCAATGCACTTAATATCTCTATTAGATGGTTCAATGTACCCTTACCTCACCACTTGCTTCTTATTTAGGGTGTAATACCAGTATCAACTAATTAAAAACATCAATTACAATTTTAATATTATGTATAGACTAAAACTTATATCAGTGCTTACCATAAAATCAGATTCCACAAAGATTTTATTTACTCTTCATCTAATTGGTATGCAGCGCATCTCTATGAACTAGAGAAAATAGCGTTAATAGAAGGTCTAATGATTCTATAACAGTCTGTCTTCATTTCACTTAATTAATATCTCTATTAGATGGTTCAGTGTTGCCTTATCTAACATACTTCTCATTTAGGATGTAATTCCGACAACAACAACTAAAAACATCAATTACAAATTCCATCTAAGAAATGTAATGGTGGTTGCATTCAAAAACTAATAATACATAAGGCGAATTTTCATTTCTAGCAAACAGTCGGCTAGTGAGTTTGTCGTAGTCCTTCAAATGTTATGACCGTCATGCTCCTAATAAAGAAAATGCTGACGATCCCTTATAATAATGAGTGAAATGGCACCACACATCGTGAACTAGCCGCTTTTTTAAGACCTTTGTTGTAATTAAAAATTATAATTAGTATTACGTACCTACTAAAAATTATATCAGTTGTTAGTGCTTACAGTAAAAGCAGATTCACTGTAGATTCTATTTACTCTTCAACTTTGTTTTTGTCAAAATAATTTCGGTTCCATTTAGTTTCAAAGCCCCGGTATTAAATTTTTAAATATCGAAAAACATACTGCCTTTTTCGTTACTGAAAACACCTTTATTACAAATTTTAAACAATTATTTTATGCCCTTTATTTTAATTTTTTATATACTATCACTTTCATGTTTGGGAATTTTATTCAACCGGTTCGCTCATGTCGTTACAAACTTATTGAAAAACTGGTAGGAAGTGTGAACGGAAATATTTTTCTCTTATTATGATTTATTTAATAATGTACGATGTCTCGCACCAACATCAATTAATAATATTTATTTACAGCCAAGTTATATATTAAAATAGTTATTTATGTAGCATTAGTCGTTGAAATTCATTGACATATTTTAATGCATAGCGAAAACCAACATCGTCTAAGCTGTGCCATCTTTACTTAAATTTAATACTGATTGTAGCAAATATATTGTTTTTACAGATTTAGAGAATTTTTAATAGAAAGTTTTGTACATTTCTCATGATGGCACAACTTAGCGAGGCCATGAACAATGTTCTCTAATTCTCACGAAATAACATAGTGCCTAAAAAGAAGATGCTTATTTATAGAACAAGAATCAATACAAATAATTATTTATTTTGAGATAAATCTATTCAGTTTTAAATACAAAACGAATATAATAAATTATAGTATTGTAAACATTACATTGGACTATATTCCTTAATTAATTTATAACTGCACAAGGTAATAGTACGAAATTTACAATATACAAAGTATTTACCTTGGTTTTACAATTACTATATTCACATATTTACAGAAGAAATAAATATCTAGAGTAATATTAGAATTAACAAGTGATGTTTATTAAAAAAATACAACTGAAAAGAATCGTTCTAAAAGAAATGATGAAAAATATTTTACATAAGAGATAAGAAACAAATTTTGTTCCCCAAGACTAATTAATGCATGAATACGCTTCATCTATATTTAGTTAAAATTCAGAAACAAGACATTAATTTGAATTTAAAAAAATCATAAATTATCAAGCATTTTATTGCTTTCACAAGAATTGTCTTAGTTTTGTCATCACGAAAACAAGTTAAGTTTATCCTCATTTATTGAACTCGAGAAATCTTAGTAAAAATGGAATTGGCACACGAAAATATTTTCGCGTGATCATTTTCATAACTTTCAGGGCGGATAATCTCAACAATATTTCGTTCAACTTTCCGTAATAGATGATGCAAAACCACGGCAATCATAATTATTGTGCTGACATTGCAAATTCTTACGTGGCCGTGCCAGTCTCAGTGATGATCCCAGAACCGAACCGCGAAACATTAATGATTCAGGATAATGTCAATGTGTGCCAGCTGATCAAGTGACGTATAACGAAGTTATCACATTTTTGAGTATATTTTAAAGGCCTCTGTTCAAAAAATTTGCATGACGAACTGTGTGACAGCATTGCATTCGGCATTTTTTGATTGAAGAGCAAAACGCGTCTCAGGTCCATTGGATGATGAAAATCTTTCGAGTTCGTTCAATCACAGCAAATTAAAAACGCTAATATTGAGAGTGGCGAAAAAGATCCAAAAAGGACCATTTTTGAATAACCACACCATTTTTGAATAACCACACCATTTCAGACAAATTTTGATGGAAAATGTTGTAAAGAATCTTGAACTCGAGAAATAGAATTAAATGCAGATTTATCACAAGAACGTAATGAAAAACATGAAATAGTTCTAAGTGTTGAAGAATTTAAAATTGTGAAATTAAAACCAGTTATGTAAATTTATTTCGGTTTTATGTGTAATATTTTTTATGTATCAGCATTATGTGTATATTTCACAAGTGTTCTGATTCAGTCTTTAATTTAAAAGGTAACTTAGACACCTATATGGACAAAATTAATAATTAGACAAATCGATAAAAATACATGTTATACAATAATTGTTGGCCTTGTGTACTGTGTAAAGAAATATTGACTAAAGACGATCTAAGCGGGCCGCGCAAACAGGTATAAATATCTTAATAAGAACTATAGACCTAAGGACAACAAATATTATTTACCAATAACAAAACTTGATATACCTGTTTGCGCGGCCCGCTCAGATCGTCTTTAGACGAAATATTTAATTATATTAGTAGTTTTTTTTTCATGAAGAATCAAGCAAAAACACAAATCAATCATTGACTTTTTGACCTATTTATCAAAAGCTGAGATATTGACATTCAAATCGAGATGATTTTACTTTTCTCCCTATAGTACCGCTAGCATATTGTGCTTTTAAATTTACGAGTTCAAGCATACAGTAAAGTCATATAATACCTCAGTGAGATATATATACAATTTAAAAGTATTATTCACAGTAAAATATTGGAGCTACGATAAATGAATCAGTAGTAAAAGCTGACTCATATTTTATTGCCTTTTATGTTTTAAATTTCGTTGTTGAAAGTCTTCCTTTATTTAGGCAAATTTAATAAACTTGTCATTGTTAATAAAAAGTAGATGCAAAAAATATGGGAAAAATGTAATTTATGAAAAATGAAAACATAGAATACACGGGTTTTGCTTCGTTTATAAGAATATATTCAGGTTCTGACCACTTTACTGTCTTAACTGATATCACGAATTTATTTAAAAAAAACATAGTCTTTTAAATTGTGTGAATATAAGAATACAAACATTATTGTAATGTTTTCAAAACATTACTAGTCTCTAAATAAAAATATAATTGTTTTACGTTCAACAAACAATGTACAGGAAAATTGTTTCTTATCTGCATTTAGTAAAATATAAACAAATAAAATAGGTTAGCTGTGTATATCTTACAAAATAAAAATTATATTCATGTTTGGATAAACCGAAACCAATTATAACGAAACAAGTTAATAAACTTAAACTAAAGGTAATATTAAACATCATGTTTGTATAAAAAAAAACTTATTTCAATAAAATCGAGATCATGTGGTCTCCTATATACTCAAATAACTTTGTACTTTTCACACACATTGTTGTGGCAAGCCTGGGAGACACTTTGTTGATAGAAAATAATAGAATACAAGAAGTTGTACATATATGTATCTACATAGGTGCACTTATATTTCGCGGTTCTTTGACAATTTTAATAATCAGGTAAAAACGCCGCTATCATCTACTATTTAGCTAGACATTTTAAATAAATATTTCAGTATGCTTCTTAATCTGACTATATATATTTTTTACTATGTTGATCTTATCGTATAATATTATACCATTTTTGTGTTTTTTGCCATCGAAATTTGTAACCGCCTAATTGTGTTATAATGAATTGCACATTCGACAGCGATGTAATGAATAGAAGTGAATTAAAATTATAATTTTTAAGAATTGATGCGACTGGATAATATATGATAATTTTATTAAACCTTATATAAATTATTGCTGATAAAAAAAAAAATCCGAATAAAAGTCTGCGAGCGTATTTCGTAATTTTATGCTGTGGTTGAACTAGACCCTTATTTACAATTAAGATAGTATACTCTTTATTTAGATTAAAACGTCCTTCGAAGGAGGTTCAATTCAAATGAAATCGGAAAGTTAAAAGTAAAATTAGAATTTCACAAGGCGCCTCCAAATATTTGTTTTGTTTTAATTGGTATTCGTGAGAATTATTGGGCATCAGTATAATTAAATGACATGAATCATTTACAATCCATGACATGAGAAAAACAACTCACAGAAAGATAATTTCGCCTAGGTTTTAGTGAAGTACTATTTTCTCAAAATAATCACACCGCACTCTTTTTTCGCACAAATATATGTTATATTGAAGAGACAAATTAATTTCAAATAAGATATCTAACAAGTATTTAGTTTACTACGGACAGAATTCCTAAAGATTATGCGAGAATTATATCGCGAAGTTACTATTTCGCGATGTGGCAACGCTGTACTCTAAGTTTGATATGTAAGAATTTGCTGACAAAGGAAAATAAATTCCCCATTACCATCCTGCTGAAAGATATTGAACTGTGGTTAAAAGAAACCTAAATACAATAGCACAGGTTGTCAAGGTCCTTACAGGTTACGGAAAAGAGCACCCCGACAGGTTAAGAATATCACTGTCAAAAATATGAATGTATATTTTGTTTTATACAATGAATTTTGAAAAAGGATAAATTAAAAATATATCAGTTGTTCAGTTACTCAAATGTAAAGACTTTAAAATTTTTAACTAACTAGTTTTATCTGTTTCAGTTCTTATTTGGCTTGTCGAGAAATAAAATTACTGTTTCATACTGACTATAGTCTTGATTTCATCCTAACGATTTCTTTATGTTTCTAAAAATTAATTTAGAGGTTAACGACAGTAAAAGATGAGGATGAATATTTCGAGAGAGTATGATCTTTTGAAAAAATGTTGACAACTGGTTTATTCGAATGCTAAATAAAATATTTTGAAACACAATACATAATTTTATCCTAGCTTTAAATTTTAGCAGCAGCCCTCTAAGAAACTGATCTCTACAGTGTACTCAATAACAAGTGTTACTTCAACTTCTCGCCAAATTCGAAGTAGTATTGAACCATCGTTCCCTTTATGGCTGTTAGGTGCCCGGAACTACAAGACAAATTTGCTTGTGGTCTTATTTTGATTAAATTCGTATCGTTACGATGGTTTCGTAGCTGAACCGTGTCAATTATTCAGTTACTAAGCCGTCGATCTAAGAAAATGAATCAAAATAAGAGCACAATTAATTAAACACACTAATCAAACGTCTTTAGTTTAGTGGCTCAAGACAACAGGAAGGCGGTGGTACGATTTCTCGGGAGATATATTTTTCCAAGTTACAATAATTCCCTCAGATATTAATTTCGAGCTGTAATAAACTCGGGAAATGTATATATTAAAATTTTATAATACAAATTATTTCTGACTATCAATATTCTTTGTACAAAAATTTTTAGTCAATTTTAAATAAAAAAGTTCAGATTTTATAATAAAGCAATGTTTCATCAGACCCATCGTTTAATTTACATAAGTGTTCATTCGGCCAAGCAAAACCTTTCGCGTTTCATTGGGATAAAATTAAAAAAGCAGTTATATTACATATTTAGATATTTACATAAAAATAAAAAAGGAGATTACTCAAATTTGTATTGTATAATCGGCAATACATTAGAACTAACGCTTCTTTGATTCACCCTAGAATAGTATATAAATATGTTAGAAATTTATGTTTAAACAACGGTCCACACTGGTACAAGATAAATTATATTAAGTATGTACAAAAAATTTAAAAAAAGTAGAAGAAAATTCACAGAATATAAACTATACATTCGTTTGTTGATTTTTGTATAAATATACAATTAAGATAGTTTGTTTTCATTCCTATAAAATTAAAATAATGAATGTTTACATCCGACATTATATACTAAATTTATATTATATTAAATTCAATAACAAATTAAAAAATATATATAAACTTCCAAGAATAAAAAACAATCTACTCTATTAAATGTATATGTACATTTTCCTTTTAATGTCAAGCTCTAATTTCAAAAATGTATCATGAACATAAATTCATGAGATAAATTTCAATACTTTTAAAATTGTTTTGTTTTAATTATTTACATCTCGAAACTTTTATATCATTGCACATGTGATTATATATAATCGAATATCAAACATATTATACTTTCCAGCAGAAAAATGCACGATAATATAGTAAAAAATCCTAATATTCGCTGCAACTGTGTTGAAACTCACTTTATCCTATTCTTTTACTGGATCATTCCTTAACGTAGAGTTTCCAACTTTCGAATCTGGTGTTTGGTTTGGTCAGGGTCTGTCGCTTAAATTTGGCGGGGGTGACGGGTTTCGTCCTTCATATGGCACATCATCATCTGGAGAAAAAAAAACATTCATGTACTTACATGTTTCACAAGTTAGTTAACCATTTCAATTGCGAAGAGTGCTTTCTTTCCGCTGAACCTACAAGTTAATTATAGCAAAAGCTATCAAATATACTCATAGCTTTCAAATATACGGCTAGTATGTTTTCCTCAAGAAATCATGAAACTGAACAAACAGGTAGTTCTATCTCCTAATCGAGTCGTAATTTTTTACAATTGTAAACGTAGTCAAAGGAATCTTCCCATTTCTTTTTAAAGAGGAAATCGAAATATAAAGTGGCGTTACAATGAATTTCAACGTAATCGACTTATTACAGCTTTCGAGGTCGGAAGCCTCACACAGCAGTTACCGAAAAGAATATTGGTCTTGTTCGGAATATGATTACTGAGGACCGGTGTGTTATGAGTATCCAAGCAACTTCACAGATTGACGTAAAATTTTTTTTACACATATTTTGTCAGACTCCCACATGTAGATTCCCACAATTTGATTGTAATTGAAAAAGAAACCTCTATGGGATCATGTGGATCTAAACCAGATTGCCTTGATAATGGATTGTCTCATTTAATGCACAAAAAAAAACATGGATATACTGCAACTGTAGGCAGTTTGGTCTTCGAGAATAAGTGACTCCAACGAAAGTTGCTCATGAAAGAAGTTGATAACTGTTTAAGCTTTTCAGATTATTCATTTAATAGCCTGACTTCTGAAAAACAAGAGTTTAATTGATTCTCTACTCTAAAATTTTGTATTTTGTATTCTTGTTCTGTAATAACGTTACATAAATAACTTACATTTCATGGCATTTATGCTATTTTATAAACTATAAAATCATTGTTTTTGTTTAGATGATCTGTGCACAAGCCACAAAATAAGACATAAAATGTAAATTTACTCATCTATTTTTGTACACTATTGGTACCCGATTATAATTGTATCCACATTTAATCTAGATGGCAATGCGAAATTAATAAACGTTGAGGCTATGGCTACATCATCGAACCTAGTATATTGAAAAAGTTCAATGTAAAATTTGGTTTATCTAGTTTTCATAACAATTGTTATCTTTCTCAAGATCAGTCGAGTTAAAAAGATGTGTTTCAAAGATTCAATAATATAATATAAATACTAAAACTAACGAACATTCATCATGCAACACTTACCAATAACTGATCCGTAAGTACTGTAACCAGTATTAGGATAAACAGGATTATTAAATGGCGGAACATAACTGATTGTGTCTGGTACTTCCTCATCATCAGGAGTGTAAAATAATACCGGATCTACAGGTGCAGAAGAATCTCTGTCCTGAGATTTCGTATTTCTAAATATTTGTGGATTCGCCAATTTATCATTAAGTTTTCCTTCTTCATTTGGTTTTTGATCTTTGTCCGTAGTGCTGTTTTCATCTACTGATGGCGTAGTCTGCTCTAATTCTTGTTCGATTACCAATGATACATTTTCTGCTACAATTGTTTCTACAGAATCTGATTTTGTTACTGAATTTTCACAATCATCTTCAACTATTGATTGCATTAACAAATTTGTGTTTGTCGAAGGAGGATCACTTTTAGGACTGACCGTCATAGTCCCAGGTATTGGAAAACTCGGAGATGAAAGAGAAAGGCTGGTTTTGCTAGTGGGCACTGAAGGAAGTGACAGATCGCCTTTTAGAATATTCTCGACGCTCAGTGCTGTTGCAACGTGCAGGTACAACCAATAACAAAAGACATAATTAATGATCAGTGAGATTGTGCTTATTACATTGTGTGCAAACAATGATTATTCATTTTATAACTCTGCTTCTTCATAGGTGTTCAAATTTTACAAATACTCTTAATAAAAGTTTAATTTATATTCATTTAAATTGTAGAAAATATTGAAAATAACACACATATGCACACAAAGAAAGTTTATTGTGAAGGATTCGCAAGTGTTTATTGAATTTCAGTGTATGTGCTTATAACTTACCTGGTGTAGTCTTTTTGGGGACGTCGTCAACAGATAGACCAAATGCCATTTTTAAACGTAATCTGCTTGTTTCTCGTTGACGTTCTAATTCTGTTGGCTCAGAATTGAATGCTGACAAAGCTGAAATAAAATTATTTTGTAAAAAACTTAAAATCAAATTCGTCAAAAGAATCGTAATAATTATAGAAAAGTAATTGTAATAATTATAGCTAAAACATTATAGACTAACCTTTAACTTCTGGGGGCATAGCTATAGCACCAACACTGCCTATTAATTTCAGTCCATCGTCTAGGGTTAAGCTAGAAATGTCACCAGTATGTGCTAAACCATCTACGCCTTTAGTTAAATTAGATTTTCTTTTCCTCTCCCCATTGGTTTGGTCGCCATCACTTAAGTCGCTGCTTGAGGTCGTTGTAGAAGTAGATGTATAACTTAATAAACTCGTAGCCGATACGTCGGATGCTAAACTGCTAGAACTATTAGTGCGACGCAATGCTGTGTTGCAACGTTTTCGCCGACGGCGTTTTATACCCCTTCCTGTGATGCTAATATTGCAAGTGGATTTTATGGATGCTGTAGTTTTGGAAGTATCAAGTGAAGATTGTAAATCTAATAAATATAAATTGCTAATTGTAATTTAATCTTATTTGGAATATTGCAGCGCAGAACAGATATAATTTAGCGAGCGGTAGTGATGCGGCATGCAGCATAAGAGATTTCTTCGAAGAAGGAATGACCGAGCGCCTATCGCCAAATTATACCTGTTTCGCAGTAAATTCAGGAGCAAACAATTAGGTACAATTGATAACATTTTTTAAATTAGAACGAAAAAATATTTTGAACCAAAAATTGCAAATGCAAGCATGCATACAATTCAATTTTAGTTGCAGTCGAATCTCTAATTGGTGTTATACCTATACCTATTGCTCAAAATTCTATTCAGTGACCTATTCATTAAGTGAAGACATTATAATTTAAGAATGTAGTCATATCTAAAGATATTTGATATAAAAAAAATTAAATCTGCTCTATTAAACTACCCTTTCTAGTTATTGCCTAAACGTTTTTTCTACTATGAGATACCTACACAAAATTGTAATAATTCTGATTTTTTAAGGTACTTTATTTGAAACGATTCGAAAATCTGTTCGTAGACTACCATTTCCGGTTACCAGATAAGAAAAAAACTTCATACTTATTTTCTTTATACGTATGAAAAAGTTTCAAGGACTATGTAAAGTTTCCATTCAATCTATTGACGTAAAAATCGAATCTGAAAACATAATAATTGGAATCTAGTACGCATGTTTGATGGGCGATAAGAAATCTCATATCATTATCGCTCAAATTTCGTTTTATTTCAACATACAATATTATAATTACACACAATATTGAAAGAATTGCACATTCCAACAATCTGTATTTCTATTTTTCAGAGCTCCCATAAGTCACTAAACAGAATTTTGATCTGTGTATAAATAGATCACTTCAAAACTATGACTATTATGTTTTTAATCCCAAACATAAAAACTTCCGTCTAACCTGCATTAGAATCATTTCCTATTTGAGTATTATCATTAATTTCTTCTGCAGTAGTATTAGATGTATCGATATCGGTTATTTCGGGTTGTATGGATGTAATGCTTGTAGATGCGGAATTTTTATTGTTACTGGCTTGATTATTATTATTATTAAAATTGCCGCCGCCGGCAGCGGACTTCTTCCTCTCGTTCGTCGTCAGTTTCTTGCGTTGTCTGTATTCCGTTATAGATAACTAAAATTGTTTAAACAGAATATGATACCAATGAAAATGATTTTCCAATTATCCATTTTTATATAGCATTAAATAATTTTTTAAATATTAATAATAATTATGAAATATTTATAAGTGAAGATAAGCAATAAGACATTAATTTATCGAGCAAATGTAGTTATTCATACATACATTTAATAATTAAAATCAAAATGATTAGTAATTAGTAGACAGATGAAGTAAACTTTATGGTAGGCTATAATAAACACATAACACTGAAACATTCTGAAGAATTTACAAGTTAGATATGTTATTAGAAATATCGTATAATGAAAAGCACTGATGAGAATAATTAACTTAGATAAAACACAGTACAGTATACTTTCAAATGTGACATGCAAAGTTTGAGTTTATTCTAAATGCTAGCGCATATACGGGCTTTCCCACTTATCTGAAATGTGGTTCACTTCATATTTGAACATTGTCAAAGAGTTATGTATTCCAATAATTGAATCAATACAAACTCCAGTGACCTCAGTCATTACGAGAGTACCCCAGGAGCCTATATTTCGACCACTTCTAGTCTTGATATTTGTTAATGATCTTGAAAGATATATACAAGTGACTTCCTAAAGTTCTCGTTATTACTTACGCTGGTGACTCCAATTTACTAATCATAGATAATAACTTATGTGCAGCGCTGGTCGAAACTGAAAGAATCTACAATACGTTGTAAAATGGTCTAAAGGTCATAGTCTACAGGTCAATATTAACAAAACCCCACTTGTAGAATTCGATAATTATCCTAACATCTTAAAAGAGCGGCGGTGTACGATGTATGATCACGTATATTGCAATATTATAAGCGTTTATCAATACTACATAGACTAGCATTGTTTACGTACGTGCCCTTCTGAAGTTGAGCTTGCTGGTTAATTTCGCGTCACTTTATTTATTGAAGGAGCTATTTCTACATGATCCTATTTACAATATTTTTAGATGAAGACGAATGCTATTGTTGATTTTAGCAAGGTGGAGTAATGTATCGATAAAGAATTAAATCATTTTTATGATTGCTTTCTCATATCTAAAAATTTTCATCACCTAATCCTTAATTCAATAAATTCGTCTTGGCCAGTTTCATCTGTGGGTGTATTTGAAGTGTGATTTAGCAATACAAACAAATACAACTCTTAGATGAACTGAATGTAATGATCGAAGCTGCGTTTTTAAATAGAGCATCGGATTTTATGCAAAGTGTTTACAGACATGCTAAAAGAGTAAGAAAGAAGATATATTTTATCGCAAAGAAATAATTGAGGTCAAAGAATGAAAATTATGGGTTGTGTGACTTCTGAAACACTTCTGGAAGTCAGACATTCCTCTTTAAATATTTTATCAGAAATGTTAATCATACTCGGTGTTAGAAAATATAGTTACAGAAAAATAAGTGCTATTTAAATCTAAAACTTCAAGCTTGTAGAAATTTTATGAAAGTTTCATGCATCCATACTAAAGTAATTCAAGTTCACATAGCATACTACATTTTTTAAAGAATAACTTCTTGAAAGAATGCTAGATTTATTAAAATGTAAAATTATTTCATATTCTTTAAAACTAAATTTAGGAAATGTACCCAAAAGCCATTTTTTTAACGAAAATAAATATAAACTTAGTAGAGTTTTGAAAGTACATAAGTTTTGTAAATACTAAACAACTATCATATCGATTAGAATGACTTACAGGAAGCTCGATACACAAAAAAAAGTAATGTTACTGAAATGATGATAATGTAACACCATAGAAATTGTAAAAATTACCTTACGTTTAGCTGGCGTGATTGCTTCAGGTTTTCTGTTGTCTTCAAAGCCGAGAAAGCTGAGTGTTTTTTCGACGGTACCAACTAATTGTTCACTATTTGAATATCTTGCTGCCAACCTGCATCAGAAATAATCGTATACGTCAAGACATGAGCATGCAAAAATTTTTAAACGGCCTTGAGGTCTAATAAAAATACGATACAATATTATTCTTTTCTTAACGCAGAAAATATATCTTTCAATATAAAAAACTCATGTATTGATAATGATGTTCCAAAAGGACTTGTAACTGATAACGAGTTATGTGATTACATACAATTACAGCTTTCTTATATATTTTGAAAGGCATCGCAGAATTTTAAACAAAATCTGTTTTAACCTTAATCTAAGCGATTATTCTGATAAAAAATGATAATGTTTTGTTTTCATATAGATCATATTTCACTGCAACAATGTTTGTGTTACAAAAAATTACAGATCTCCCAAATATGTTTGAACCTGTATCACATGTCTTCATAACAATAAAATTGATATAAACATTTATAACAAATTTTATATATATATATACATAAATTTATATAAATTTACCTAGGATCCATTAAGCTAGTCCTAGACATGATCGGCACTGGTTTGGATTGCCGGGATAATATTAAATTTGTAGTAAGTAAATTAGGTGCTTGTACTTGTGATGCAGGTGCAACAGTCATAAGCGTGTCCTTCACTTCATTATCTGTAGACGTTGAGCTACTTGGGTTTGAAGCTGTTGTATTCTCTGTTCCTAGTGTTACAAGAGCTCCATCCTGCTGCGATTCACTTGTCGCGGTATCTGAAGGGGCATCTGGCATGTCAGTTGACGCCACGGACGTATTAAAAGGTTCGTCACTTACAGGAGTATTATCTGCATCAGCAATGGGCGATCGATGCCCGGGTGATGAATTACCAGATACCGTAGCGGATTCAGCAGTTATTGCATCGTCCTGGTTACTTGCCTCGATAGAAGACTAAAAAAACACTACATTTAATACTGGTGTTAAGTCAGTTCCATAACATAAATAGTAGTGATGTATTACTGGAAGTATTAATATTACATAAACATTAGAGGAAGTACGCTCAACATTTTGCTTAGAAACAAAGTTTAGTATTTCACGATTACCTCATTTATGTTAACAAACGGTAAAACCGGTAAGGTTTTAGCAGCTGCAATAAAGAAACCTAATCAAAGAACATGCTGTATTATATACAGTAAAAAATACTTTCTATAATGAGTATATAAAAAGTTAGCTTAGTATTATACAGATTCCTACTGAATGAGAGTTCAAGCTAGTCATTATAATGCTAGACTTTTTAACATTATAGATGCCTTAAATGAGTGTCATTAAAACAAACAGAAGTTTAAAACCACTCGAAAACATATAGAATGGGAAACAAACATCGACAAAATTTAAATACTTTTATAAAGATCTTATATCAAATTCTCTACAGTAACAAAGATGTTATGACACGTAAAATAGAAATATCATATATTTGAAATCAAAAAGCCTCATCCGGGAGTACGGTGGTGAACAACAATAGTCGAAGATGAAGCTATAATATACGGAAGTGCTCCTTTACAGAAATTAGTCTATAAACTGTAGAAACCATGCCTGCCAAGAGAAGTAACATTATCCGAATGGATTAGAATTTACAAAAACAATGCACCATATTTATATATTACAGTATTTTAGATGTCCTTTAGCTACGAATATATATCCAGAAAACTATGTGTAGAAATTAAAAAAAAAAATGAAAATGTTGATATTTTTATATATAATCTGTGTGATATGCATATCAAGAGCAGATTCAGAAGAGTTAAAAAGGATAAATATCCCACCCCCAAGATATAAAATATCATTTTTAGTGATATTTTTAGCCGGTTATCTAAATGATCATTTCAGACAATACTATATTTTCTCCACAACTCCGTTCTTACGAATAGCACAATATTATGAACAACAAATATGTTATAGCACAATATCTTATTCTTATCCATAAAAGCAAATAAACTAAGATTCATACCTAAATAAATTTGAAATAACAATATTGAAAAGCAAAACGGATTAGTTTCTAATTTGCACGTTTTTATCTCATATGCTAGTGCTTTTACGTAATAAATAACAGGGTATTATAAACTTTTATACCAATTAAATACATTAAAAAACTGAAGCCACTCATAAATTAAATATGCATAATGTAATTGTGATTGCAATTTAACAGACATCAGAGAACAAATATTACAATAATATATTAATTAAATCATCAATAAACAACACTCGCTCCCAGAATAATTAATCAAATCGCTTATTGACGCCAGCCTGGTCTCACGAATGTTTTGTGAAGTCGTCTATTGACGACAGCCGTAGCTAAAGGGTTAATTACAGTTTTCTATGTATACATTGCAATATTTTACCGGTTAGAACATTTGATAATTGTGAATAAGAATTAACTTGTGTTGAAGATAAAATTGCATCTTTACAATTAGACCTATCTACAGGACATTACATGATATCATCAATAACGCATTTATCGCTTCCCTTATAGACGTTTTCATATTAAAGAATCTCCTAAAAAATCAAAGCGTGTAAAAACACCCAACATTTAATAAATTCCCTGAGAACATCTTTCAGAAAGAGCTTCGCGTGCCTATCAATTACGGAATGTTGACAATCATTATTATGTTAGCAGTCGCTAGAAATAGTCCTATTTTTGAGTGTTGCGCTGATTTGGAGAAGCATCTTCTTAGATTTTTAAAGGCAGCAGATCCTTTGTCCCAGTTTTCTCCTTTCGGGGATACTTCCTTTCAATATAAGTTATGCAAACTGTAGCGGATTCATCATTTCGTTCCCCAGGTATTAAAACTTCTTTTGCTTCCCCTTGTGAGTCAAATAGGCTCACCTATTTGACTTGTGGGTCAAATAGGCTAACGATTTCCAACTTTTGACCCATTTGTTCTAGTAACTTTCGTTCGTGCTATAGTTATTTCTTAAGCTTTATAATGTCCAGTGGTAGCCATATTTTAAGTGCTACTAATTATTGTATCGTGGCCCGGGGCAAAGTTCAGGATTCCACGTCATACACATGCACAAGACTGAAGACCTAAAAAGTTAGATCTTTTTGTTCAATTCGAAACATTCATTTTTAAACTAGGATGTTATGCTATGGACTATGATGCAAAATAAGTGAAAAAATTAAGAAATAAAGAAACTAACTACAACTGAAATCCTACCTGCAACAAAGTATTTTCTACACCACTTAGAGGTGAAGCAGGAGGATTTCCCGTAGGAGTTGTAGGTGGTGACGATGCATCTCCTTCTATTGATTCGCGTGGCAATCTTCTCTTCTTTGGAGGTGCTACAGAATCACCGACAGCAGATGAAGCAGCCAGTAAACCGTTATTAGTGTAATCATCCTTGCTATTTTCGACGCTATGCCTTTCTTTTCCATTATCAGATGATGGTAATGGACTATCGCAATGGCTATCTTCACTGATTGCTTGCCGCAGCCAACGTTTTTTGGCAGAACCGGAAGATCGAGTTGTCGGGCGTAGCTGATGTTTCTAATATAAGAATATATTTGAATAGAAGGTGATAAGTGGTTCTAAATCGGATAATAATAATAGAGATTACCGTTGGAGACAGTGGCTGGTTGGGTTCGCCTGATGGTTCAGGTGTAGATATGGTACGACTAAGAGGCGGAGTCAACGGTGCTGGAGTGAAATAATTTGGATCGACAATGTGAGGTTGTAATGAAGATGGAGATATAGCACTAGCTGATTGTACTATGTCCGACTTATTCAACCATTCGTTCATCAAACCCTAAATTTAAAAGTCGATAATGTACAGTTAATGCGATTATTTTACTTGAATGCCATAGGATTACATTTATAACAAGTTAAACTGTAAAATAAACACAATTAGTCAAAATGCATACCTTCTTTGTTTTCGGAAATTTAAATCCAGGTTCTAAAGGTTCGACAGCAGCTGCAACTAACAAACAAGCCGATGATAGTGGTGTATCTGGACTCGAATGAGCGGAATTGGAATTTGAATCAGCCAACAAATTGGTAGCATCCGGCGATTTGGGACAATCAAAATTGCTACTTCCGCCACCCTTTAATCCGCCCAACTTCAAAGCGTCTTTGACAGTTGTCAATGCATTGTATTCGGTGTGAGCAAGATTCGAAGTTTGTGGAGAAGTTGGTGCAGTGATAGGTGCTGTTGTCGAACAGTTGCTAGAAGAAGAAAAAAATGTAACAATTAAAAATATAGATTATTTATAATCATCAATATCTTATGAAATTTTTATTTTTATTGCTAAGCAATATTACGTTACCTGTTACTATTAGTATTAATTATTCCAGTACATCCCACACTTTCTGTACCATTCGATAAAGCCATTAAGAGACCCGCAGCTTTGGTCGGTGAAGAATTTTCGGATATAGGTGGTGATAACAATGTTTCATCACTGCTATGCATTGAATCCAAGGAATCAAGACGATTTCGTCTAGAGTTTGTACTCACTGTGCGCGCTCGTCCCTAAAAACACAAAATGCTTGTTTGGTTCTGTATTTTCTGTCATACATTAAGCTTATGTTCAAAATTAACGCGTCACTCAATGATTCTGATATATTTTCTATAATTTTTATTATTTTCTAAATATTTCGTCTAGAGTTTGTACTCATTAGGCGCTCTCGCCCCAAAAAATAGTTCGGTTTTCGTTTAACACAATACAATATGTATCTGTATGTTACTTCAAAGTTATTTTGACAAAACAGCTTAGAAACAACGTGAAGTGTAATCACAATAGTTTCGAGTCATTTGCGTTAAGAATAGCATTTAAATTAATAAACTTTAAATTCAAAATCAGAAACAATTCACATCTTTTACCCGATGATGAATGTGTAATATTTGCTAGAAAGACGTAGGTAGATAATTATTAGCGCTAATTATGCAGTCAATGCACACTTTCTAATTAGCAGTCAGTGCATAATTAGCGCAACAATTATCTAATTAGTACATAATTAGCGCAATTATGCGGGTTAAAAAAAATTCACGAACCACATAATGTGAAGCCACACATCGCCAAGCAAGTTCTGGATTACTTACAAGAAGTTAAAATTCAAGATTTGGAGTGGTAATGTATGCCCAAACTTAAATTAAATTGAACACTACTGTGATATTTATAAATCAATAAGATGATATTTACCCGCCAAAAAATTATCAGAACTAGGGTAGATGTGAAGCATAATTTTGTTATTTAGTGAAACAGTATAGGCGCAAATTTCAGGATCGTTAGGCTCGTCACTACTCTACGCTTACTGTCAGCAGAGGATTGATACAGCCATGATGACATTTTCCGTTTACTATTGTAATAAAATATTATAATCGCCTAAGGCATAAATTGCCAAACTTTTAGATGTTAATTAAGACTTTTTTGGTGGAAGTGTACCTGAAGGCAACTGCGTTTTCTTGGGATGTACTTGCCAATTGGTGTTTTTTACGTCTTGACCATTCCTGGTCTAAGGTATTGAAATAAAAACCAAAAACGAGTAAAACATGTCACAAATGGAACGTATACTAAACTCAATACCAACCTTTCGTCTACGCCTTTTTCCTCTTCCTGGATGTAAATCATCCTTACTACTGATAGTGCTATTCGATATCACTGGATTTATAGCATCATTTAAGATGATATCACGAGATTCTCTTCTATGATGAGCTGCTGCTTGCTTTGCCTTGAATAATAAAAAAAATAATTTCATATAAAAAAAAATCAAATTTTATATAAAACAATAAAATCTTATGCAAAGCAAAACAATAAAATGTGCAGGAAAACTTTTTAATGTTAGATATAAATTTCACTTTTATTGGTTTTTACAGTAAAAGTGTACAGAATTAGGACAGTTCATAATTAAACCAACATTTTTAAAAGCTTACTAGTGTCGATGTTGAATGCTTCATCAGAGCAAGTGATTAAAATGTGTACTATTTATAAATTACTCTATGAATAAATTATATAAACCAAAATGGATCAAGTTATCTATCCGAAACAGTTTATAAGTAAAGTATACACCCTTTAAAGTAATAAAATACATTAAAACCCATACACATATTGTCATTAAAAAAACATAATCCATCCAACTTGTCTCATATAGATAGGAAATATAACATCAGTCTGTAACAAAGTATGGAAACTCTGAGCATGGCTTGAAATACACACCATATTCAGTCATTATAAAAAAAAACTGTATCCCTATTAAAAGGTTTTTTAATATTGTACTTACATACTGAATAAGGCGTTTCGAGGCACAATTTCAAAGTCTCTATACTTTGTTACAGATTAATGTTGTCAAATTTTCTATCTAGATAAGATAATTTGGATGGATTAAAAGTTTACTAACAATTTATTTTCAGATTATTATATTTTATTTATTTTTCTATTTTAACTAACACCTTTGTTTCGACAAGTAGACTGTATTTTTCTGAGAAAAAGTATATATGAGTAAATGCAAAAATAGTGCGAAAATGTTACGAAATTTTACTATACTGACGTTGTGTGTGTATATTCAATACGGGGACGAATCTGATCTCTTGTTGAAAACGAGCTCTGCTTCTTGGCATACGAATATTACGTCATACAAAAAGATGATAGCCTTGAAGTAGACAATCACAATTCAATATTTAATAACCGAAAGTTTCATAATATAAGCGCTAAAGATTTGATAAAGCGCGTATGCGTTCTGTTCAAGGGCGCGAGGATTTAAATATTTGAAAGTTCAATTACGATATCTAACATGACCTTGAAGAGCCCGAGTCTTCAACGAAACGTTTATATAAACAATTAAGAAAAGGAAAAAGAAAATTAACATTAACGATAAAAGTTATCAATCAGTTTTTGTGAATCAACAATTGTCTATTGGAAGAGGGCATACTTTCAAAACAGCTCTCTTCTTAATAATGCCGTTTTTGGTCTTTACTCCACTACCCACACTATATGATCCGCGCGAGCATGAACAGCTGTAATTACACCAAGTAAGCAAACGAGAGGTGGTAAGTTGTCTTCCTTCACTAATATTACGCTGCTAATCTTTATATTCTGCTGTTCCCTTTGCAACTTTACACGTTGTTGCAATTCGGATAGGTACTCGCGCGACCAACGAGACCGAAAGTGCTGTTGAAGTCGCTGGATGTATTGAAATCGACTAAGACGATTTATCGAAATTTCCTGGACGCTCGGATCTGACAGCAACGTCAAAGTCTTTGAAAGTTAATGTAGCATTTTTACAAACTCTTTTCAAATGATGTTGGGAGGATTTAATCCCGGCCTCCCACAAACCGCCAAAATTTGGTGAGTGGAGAGGAATAAAATTCCATTCGATTCCCTCGTTTTCGCATAACTCCCTAATTTTTGACTGATTATTGCGCAAAAATAACTGTAACTCTGATAACTCTCATTTCCGTTGTTAAATCGTAAACTGCTTCCAAGTGGATCGCCTTTATACCTAAATAAACAAATAGACATATGTATGCCTTTGTGACTTTTCCACTGCGCCCTCTTCTATCTTTTACTAAAACGGGGCCAGCATAATCTATTCCGACATTAATAAAAGGAAGTGAAAATTCTGTCCTTGTTTGGGGTAAATTTCCCATTAAAGGATTCACCGAACTAGCGTTAAAACGATGGCATGTTACGCATTTCTTAACCACATTTTTGCCAGCTATAGACTAAAATTTGTTTTGGCCAGTAACTGTCCTCTGTTACTGCAGTAAGTGCTCCTGTCTGAAAATGAGAGTTACTAAATAATGACTTTTGGGTAGAACGATAGGATATTTTTTATCTAAACTTAGGAACTGTTAGATAATCTACCTCTGACACGTATCAAACCATTTTGATGAAGAAATGGTGTGAAACTAAGGATATTACTCTTAGACGACAATGGTCATTGAACGTTTAATTGTTGTCATTCATCAACAAAACTATCCCTTTGTACGAGACAAACAATTCTCGATTCCGCCAAATCAAGCTCTTGAGCAGTCAAACATGACAAAATACGCGATTTGTAATTCATACAATTATTCCTGCAACTAATCGTTTTAATTTATTGAAACTCGAAAACATATTAATAAAACTTGATCTGATGATGGCATATGAGATAGGGAAACGTTAGTACGCTTTTACGAATCTCTCCAATATTTTCCAATTTGTTATCATATTCCCAAGAAATTGGCCAATTCTCTTGAGACTTTGAAAGCCAAGATGGACCGTTCCACCAAACACTATTCAATCGAAATTGACTAGGATAAGCATCTCTCGAAACGATGTCTGCGGGATTATCCTTACTATTTATATGACGGCATTTTATATTTGCAGTGTTTTCTTGAATCTGAATTACTCGATTTCTAACGAATGTTTGCAATTGAAATGCGTCGTAATTTAACCAACACAAAACACTGGTTGAATCGCACGACAAGGTACAGCTGTCGAAATCTACATCAGCTGACGATTTTATTTTCAAAATCAATTGTGACAATAACAATGCTCCACATAATTCTAGTCTACAAATTGTCAACGATTTCAATGGAGCCACACGACTTTTAGCAGTAAACAAATCAACGAATCTTTCATTATCACTGTTCGTGCTTTTTACGTAAACACAAGCACCATAAGAACTCTCACAAGCATCACTGAAACCGTGAAGCTCTATGGTAACGGAATTTCTACATGTGACTTGTCGAGGATTGTTTAAATTATCTAACCAAGGAAGCTCTTGCTTAAAATTGTTCCATAAAGTCTCTATTTCTAATGAAACAGACTGACCCCCATTCAACACCTAATAACCATAGTTTTTGCAATAATACCTTTGCGATAATGATAAAAGATGAAATCAATCCAAGGTGATCAAATATTTGACTAACATAAGATAGTGTTGTGCGTTTTGTAACCTTTCCACGAGAAGGAATTATTGCTTTATAGCGAAGAGTGTCTTGCCAATGTGACCAAAGCAATCCTAGAGTTTTACGTTTTACATGTTTCCGAAGACCCAAATTTGAAATTATGCGCTTGCAATTTATTGTTTACATCGGCAACTACTTCTGGTGAATTGGAACACCACTTGAGCAGTTTAAAGCAACCCTGTTCCAAAACACTAGAAATTTCCAAACTAAGCGATTTGAGGGTTTTCCCGCTTTGAGCTCCGATGACTAAGTCATCAGTATAGCAGTTCAGTTTATAACTGTGTTCAATTCGAAGTCTTCTAAAGGTTGAGAAGGATCATTTCTCCAAACAATTCTTTGTAGAGGCCTATTCAAGTGCGAAATTGATACTTGCCTGTACATTTTTGTTACATGTGCAGTCACGACGAAATTATGAGCACGAAAACGAAAGATAATTCACAACAAATTGTCCTGAATTGTTGGCCTTACATATTGTAAGTCGTTTAACAAATAACCACTATCTAACTTAGCCGATGCATTGAAAACTACTCTCAAAGAGGTACTTTTACTATCAGCCTTATATACTCCATGGTGCGGCATTTAATACGAAACGAATCGTCATTTAACGATTCTACCTTGGACATGTGGCCTAACCTTTGATATTACTGAATAAAATCGGTGTACAAAGATTTTAAATCGCTGTTTTTAAGGAATTTTCTTTCCAACGACACGAAACGTTTCACTGCTAATGCCTTGGAATCCCCTAATCTATCTCGAGATTCCTTGAGAGGCATGCATACTTCAAAACGACCACCAAAATTTCTAATGACAGTTTTGCAAAAATGTTCTTCTGCTCACTACACTAACTACATCTGCTCTAAAGTGCTGATTGCTCTAAAGTCCAGAACTTTTCCAATTGATTGTGGATATTTAGCTCAGAATTCTGCACGAAATGACAGTTGCCTTTTAGGTTCCGAAAGACAAGGAACTGGGCTCGAAATCAATCATCCAAACTTGCTCTTATGTAGAACGGGACAGTTTTTATCTAACGAAATTTGTCCTACACAAATAAGTGACCAGAATTACGATCTGCTAAGCTAATGTTTGAAGGAACACGAAGCTTCCACAGATCCATAGAAAGCGTGGCTTGTTCTGTTATTTTGGTTATGACAGCACATCTATGATGTGGTAAAGCAACCCCTACGAGATGGAATCAATAACACGCATTCATGTTTTGCTAAAGATTCGCATTGGTTAATGCCAACGATATTCAGTTGATATCTGATTTTGCCACGCCTAATTTATCACAATATTTCTGCGTAACGAAATTGAATTGTGTACCTGAGAAGAGCTTTACAAACTATCTGCTGATTATTCAGGTTCCTAACGAAAACCGAAACAGTCGATAACAGCACAGGTTTACTCTTATGAGCATTAGCACTGTTGATGTAGAGTAGAGTAGATTTTATATTCTCTTTGTTGATATGCAACAGTGTATTATGTTTATTCTTACACACCGAACACAAACGAGATTTGCATTGCTTGCGAAAATGTCCCGAGCGCAAGCAATTTATGCAAAGCTTCAAGCGTTTAATTTCTTCCAAACGAGAATTAAGTGGAAGAGACAAAAATTTTTCAGACATGAATAAAATGACCTTCATCGCAGAGGGTACACTTATTTTCTTGAACCACGAAAGCCTTCGAAGTACACTTTGATTGATGTCCGACATTAGGAGAGGATTTGGACTCAGCGTCTAATCTTTCCAAAAAGTCCGCTCTACCACACACAAATGTTTTCAAATCGCTAAACTTTGTAGGTCCAGCTGGTTTTTTCTCCTCCCATTTGCTTAAAGTGACTTGACCTAACTTAGTTGTTATCAAATGTACTAATAACGTATCCCAATGTTCACTAGGCTCATTCACCGACGATAAAATTCTAATGCAACACTGTCATCAAAATTGCGCAATTTGCAGGCAGATTCTTTAACAATTGGTGGGGCCTCAAAAATAGCTCTAACATGAGTTCTAACTAACACGTTAAGATTGTGATATGTATCATACAAAAGTTGTTTTGCAATTTCATTATTTTCCTCGCAAAATTCTAACGAACTAATGATTTCTGAAGCAGCTCCTTTCAAGGAATTTGGAAGGTAGTGGAACTTCTGTATATTAGAACTACTATGTATCAATGACTCAAATAAATCGTGGAACTCCAACCATTCGTTTTGCGAATCAGTGAATTCTGGCAGTTGTATGGTAGGAAGTTTCACGTCTTGTATAACATGATTTTCTTTAGACGATTTTGTTTCATTGGAATCGGCTTTATTTGAATTTGATTTATTTGACATGGAAATAAATCTTGAGTATTCTCTCAATAATTGATCTGTTTCGGGCCTTAACTATAAAAGAATTTTCAAAGTTTTCCCTTTCCACATATTCCAGTCAAGATCATCAACAGAGAACTCTAATTGATCCTGAATTTCGTTGAAAGTGTCAAATAATATTTTTGCCCTGTCTAATCTACTTTCTAATTCTGAAACTAATTTTCTATCTAAAGTTTCCGAATTAACTAAAATCGTCTCTAGCTTTGTGACGAAATTTTCAAAACTTTTAATTTGTGCTTTAAGAGTGCCTCTTTTTCTGCGCAATATAACAATCTAAACAAATGTTTAATTTAATTTAATTGGTTACAAACTGCGAAATAAATATACGAAATACGAGCGATCTACGAAATACAAGCTTTGCTCAATGCAAGGATCTAGATCTATGTTAAATGTACTTACTCGATATTGTGCGATGCGCGAGTGCGACTATATATTTTGCGAAAATCTGATGCGATGGCTGGATGTAGCGCGATATGCGTTTTATTCAGTTTTACAATGTTTAGACTTGTCTAAAAAAAAACACGCAGCGAATACGATATATGTGCAACGAAAACGCGCCGACTGCTATTTCGAATGTGTGTACGTGCTTATGTACACAGCTGTAGCAATCATCCGATTCACTACTACACTAATAATTGCGATAAGAAATTAATTTTTATGTGAATCACTGACCCGTATCCGGTTCGAAGGACCAATGTTTTGAGATTATTATATTTTATTTATTTTTCTATTTTAACTAACACCTTTGTTTTCGACAAGTAGACTATTTTGATGAGAAAAACTATATATGAGTAAATGCCAAAAGTAGTGCGAAAATGTTACAAAAATTTACTATACTCACGTTGTGTGTGTATATTCGATACGGCGGACGAATCTGATCTCTTGTTGAAAACAAGCTCTGCTTCTTGGCATACGAATATTACGTCATACAAAAAGCTGATAGCCTTGAAGTAGGCAATCACAATACAATAACCGAAAGTTTCATAATATAAGCGCTAAAGATCTGATAACGTGCGTATGCTTTCTGTTAAAGGGAGCGAGGATTTAAATTTTTGAATGTTCAATTACGTTATCTAACACAATTATATCATAATAAATTGTTTATGAAATGTATGTTTTTAATGAGATGTGTGTAATTTATTTCTTTAACGGTAATTATAAGTATATATTTTACTTATTAACTGTGTATGATAGATTTGGTGTATATAATATTTTCATAGAGTATTTTATAAATTGCACAAGAGATAAAAAAAAAGTTGCTCTAATGAGGATGTACATTAAAAATCGAGATTAGTAAGCTTTTAACAATTTTGCTTTAATTTTGAATTGTCCTAAATCCAGTTAAGACGACAGAAATAGTGATATTCAGGAAGTGAGGTATAATTATATTTTAATTTTTAACGTGATATATTAAATATGCAGAGCAAAAACTTTCAAATTAAAATAGTAAAATAAATTTACAGTTAACAGTTATAACATATTTTTTCCTGTAACTTTGCTTCTATGTGCTATTATTTATGAATTAATAATAGCACTAGAAGCAAAGTTACAAACACATAGAAACAAGGTGCAAGGAAAAATATTTTACATTTTAGGAGATTTATAAGACGGTGCTTTTGCAATTTAATAAATGTTATAAATGACGGGTCCACATTATAATTTTGGGACGGGTTCAAATTGATCATTTTATTCAGAAATTTAGTTTTAAAACTATGAGACTGAAATTTTAGTCCCAAATAGAACCTTGGATTATGGCTTCGAATAAAATTAGTTCTATGTCTCCAACATAGATAGAACGCAACTTTGCCATGTAGGCGATTTATAGGGTAAACTAATTAACGTAAATAACGATTGTGCTAATTGAATTTAATAACGAGTTATAAGATGAGTTAAAACAAAGATAATAAATAAATCAACTTTTATTTTATGCAGAATATAATAAAATTTATGACTTCCAGTACATGAAAGATGGCGTTGCGAGCACGTCCACGAATTTTTAAAATCGGAAAACCTTTTAATTGGAGTCAGAACCGCGCATTTGAGTATGGCCGATCTAGATACCACTCTGCCACTATCAATTACACGTATATTGCATAAAAAATATTGAGTATGACTGATCTACATATCACTCTGTCAGTAATATCAATCAGAAGTATATTCCGTAAAAAAGCTCTAAGCCAAAGATGTACCTGATGTTCTTGTTTTCTTTGCTCTTGTCTTTCCATACGTTCAATAGCTTTGATAATTGCTTGCATCTTACGTTCTTCCCTACTTAACGAGCCAGTGGCTGGTGTAGAAGTTGATGAAACATATGACTTTGATCTTTTCTCGCCCATTCCAATATCACTAGTTGATGGTGGACTCGTCATAGAATCTTCTTTACTCTGCTCTGATTCACGTCTTGAATGTCTGTACGAGGAAATTATATATTTATATTGGTTACATTAGTTCATGCTTGAATTCGATGCATTAAACTATTTAAAGTTAATTGAAAAACTTACCTTGAACCTCTTCGGGCAGTAGATCGTTTCGCTCTTGGAGACTCAGGTTTCTCGTCATCCTCGGTAGTATGGTCACCACCTTCATCTTCTCCTTCACAACCTTTATCATCATCTACATCGGGTTCTATTATCGATTCACTTTTAAGTTGAATTTTCTCCATCTCCTCTTCAACTTTATCTGGTATAATTTCACTCTCAATTTGTTCTTGTTTTACATTTACTTTTTCTTCCTTAATAATTTCATCCTTTGTTTGAATTATTGGTTCCTCTTTGTGTTCACTTTTTTCTTTCGCAGAGGAATCTTGAGGCGAATTAAGTGTTTTTGTACTAGCTATTGGTCCATCTACTTCATCTATTGGTTCTTCCTTAATTTCCATCTAGAAATAATAAAAATTTTATGCTAAATGTAAAATTTTAATTTAGCATTAATTATATGCTTATTGCAAACAAGTTACAATTGGCCATCGACCCGACCTGAGCCTTTCAGCCGAGCAAATTAATGTTAACACAGATAATTTCAAATTTATGCAGGTACTAGGTAGCTTAAAAAGAATAAAACGAAATTGTTTCTGATGTGTTTGCAATTTGGTTCTTTATATAAATTAAGAAGTAAATTGAAACATTATTTTCACACCAACTCAGATTCCAAAGGCAGTTTGGAAACAGCAGATAACTTCAGTATTTCTGATTAATGTATATGAATGTCGTCAAAAAAAGCATTATGCAACAAATAATCTAAGAACACATTTTTGGATTATACCTGAACAGTAGTTTAAGTTAAGTTGATTCTAAACTAATTATAATAATTTTGATGCACGTAATAGGTTAAATAAAATAAGTATATATGTTAAGTTATATGTCCTAACAACTTAGTACAGGAATCCAGTTTAGGAACCATAAACAGCTGTCTAGCTGGTATGATGGTCCTATTCTTGTATCTAATTTCCAAAGGCATCTTCATAATCATTTTCGAAATTTCTTTATTATTTTTATAAATCGATGTATACAGGTGATCCTTTTGATTCCTTCATCTTTTGATTATATTTGTTTGTGCTCTGTCGTATTGAGCTATTATTTCCTGTATTTGTTTTTATTTTACATGTAACATAAGCTCCTGCTGCTCTACTATTGTATGAATGTTTCTCCTAATGCTGGTTCATTTCAGTTTATCATGTGTTGCGTTAGCGTATAGACGGCTTATTGTTGCTCTGCATACACGCATGCGTTATCGCATAAAACAGCTCAAACACGTGTGTTTAAAAAGTTTGCATAATATTTAAACGTCTCTTGTTAATATGGAGCAGAATGAAATTAGTGTTCGCCTAAGTGAGTGTAAAGAAGTCGTTATGGCTTTATTGAATGATAAGGACTTTATAGAAAAAAATCACTTTCAAAATAATAGAGACGTACGCACAGAAACTACAAGCGCAGCGTAAATTTTATGATGCGAAAATAGAAAATATCCAAAAAGATCTAGATAACTTACAAAAGAATTTTGACCAACAAAATCGCAAATATTGCTTACGAATATTTGGAGTCAAGGAAACTACTTCCGAAACCACAGAGAAGTTGGAAAACATTTTAAATAGAATAGTAACACAATAATTGAAAATAAATTTAAATGTTTCAGAAGATATTCAAAAATGCTATAGAGTCGGACATAAGTCACCCCACACAAATAGAGGCATATATGTAAAATTCTCAAGTATACGTATGTCGTATGACGTATTTTAATATTGCAAAATCGACGTAAAGTTAAGGGTACTGGATTAGTAATTATGGAAGACCTTACTAATTCTAAAAGGAAACTATTCGCCAAAGTGATGGAAGTACATGGAAAAACTAACGTCTGGATTTTTAACGGAAATATTTATCAAAAACTTAATGGCAAAAACGTCAAAATTAATCCGTCGGACTATGATGGCTTCATTGGCTTTTCTAATTAAATGAATATTAAAAGAATCGTAAATCACGCAGGCAGATTTAATTTTTATAAGATACTCCTATTGCTATATAATAAAAGCTTATAAATACTATGTATGTGACTTAATTGGCTTTTCTAATTAAATGAATATTAAAAGAATAGTAAATCACGCAGGCAGATTTAATTTTTATAAGATACTCGTATTGCTATATAATAAAAGCTTATAAATACTATGTATGTGATTAAACATCAAATTTCATTCTGTTTATATGTTATCACTACAAACTTATTTTATTTTTCTCTTTTCTCCTCGAAAACACTTAATTCTACATCTTAATAAAAAGATTTATAAATGTTAATGTAATGATAATGTCCGTAAATTCAGTTAATTTTTGAGAACCACAAATACGATGAAATTTTTTTTTATTATTAAACGATATTCAGAGTAACGCACCCAACCTTATTATTTTGTTGACTTTTTTGCTAAAACATATAAATCTATACAATATTTATTTTTGTTCTTTCTTATTGTTTATTCATTTTCTTTCTTAACTGTTCGTGTGTACATTAGTGTAGCAAGCAGAGGAGGAGGAAAAGAATCATAATAGCAACGGACGATTTAAATAATATCATGTATACAGTTTTACATCTTTTGTTTCTTCTTTTTTTATTAAGATTGAAGGTTCAATAGTAAATAGAAATAATTACTCGTAAAGTTTTTTTTCCTATTACATGGATTAACTATTATATTATGAATTATTTCAAAGTATCTCATCTAAATATACATTCATTGGTCCCTAAATATAGATTTATACAAGATCTTATCCTGTCAAATAACTATAACATTTTTGCACTAAGTGAAATGAAGCAATAGTTGACAATAACATAGACATTAATGGTTATTTTATGGCCAGAAAAGATAGAGGAGGTAGGGGTGGTGGTGTAATAATCTATATAAAAAATGATTTAAACTTTAAAGAAATCTCTCCTACGCATAATGAAATTGAACAGGTTTGGATATGCGTCACAATAAAAAAAAACTAAATATGCTATTGGTGCTATTTATAGACCACCGGCACAAGATGTAAAAGTCTTTTTAAGGTCTTTTGAAGCTACTTTAATTGATGACGTTATGCCAATTTGTGATAAATTAATAATTACGGGAGATTTTAACAAGACCAGTGCCCTAGAACTTAGTTCATTGTTAAACATATTTCAACTGAAGCAGAATATCGATAACGGAACTTCAACATCTGCAAAATTTCTGGATTTAATCATTATCTCAGAGGACATCGGAGTAGAACTAACACAATACCTATACATAGTGTGTCTGATCATGATATAGTAGAGTGTACGCTTAATATTATGAGCAAGAAGAAAAACAATCCGGAAGTAAAAATATACCAGGATTACAGAGATTTTGATCTTAATCAACTTACGGCTGACCCGAGCGCTATTCCTTGGAATGTAATCTATGATCTGAATAATGCTGACGTTAAAGTTAGTTTCATTAATCAGAATCTCACTATTCTAATGGATCTACATGTGCCGGAAAAAACAAAACGAATTACTAAACCATATGCACCTTGGCTAACCGCGAATGTTAAGTTGTTAATGCTCGAGAGAGACTTTAAAAAAGTTTAAAAAGCATATGTTACCTCACCTCTGGCAAGCTTATAAAAATTTAAGGAATTTAACGACTTTTACTATCCGGAGAAAAAAGCATATTATGAACACAATGCCAGATCAGCTACAAGCGCCTGGAAAACCTCGAGGAATTTAAAAGTCATTGAGCGTAAACAAAGAGTTTTACCAGCGCTTATGAGTGATCCTCAAATCAAATTAATTCCTACTCCGTCAATTCGGTTCCAACTTTTGATGAAAATAATGTAGAGATTTCGAGCTTAAACAATTTTACAATAATAATAATAAATACCCCAACATGTCAGAACTTCAATTTCAAAAAGTAACCGAATTGAATGAAATAATGCAGGCATGCACTAACATTAATCATGATCTAGAACTGATTCTTAAATATTCTAATGCACATGCATTAACACTTAATCCGGTACAAAGGTAATTTTCGTTTCTAAAAATGAGTATCGCCAATTATAACATCTCAAGTAAAGCTGATAATGCGAGGCAAGTATATTGCCATTTGTGAATGAGGCTAAAAGCTTAGGATTAGTAATAGACAAGGATTTACGCTTTAAAACCTATGTAAATAAATGTTGCCA
>WYDF02268017.1:0-18401 GCA_009867245.2 Adranes taylori
GCGGGGGGGGAGTGGGGCGGGGGGGGGGGGGGGGGGGGGGGGAGGGGGGGGTGGGGGGGGGGAAGAAGCTAAGCATTATCAATTAAATAACTTCTTTTATAAATAAAAATATTAATAGGTGAAACACTTTTCTTTTGTAGGAGGCGGGGAAGGGGGGGGGGGGTCAATTTTGAAATTCCGCCACTACTCCCAGTACATATTTATACTTTTCTATACTATGCTATATTTATCCCATTATTAGCTACATTTGTCCAGGCAGTCATTAATAAAACAGTCGTTTAAAAAGTACTGCATCTGTTTAAAGATGATTATCCGTTTTGCTGAAATGTTTTGTCCTATAATGATTGTCTTATCAGTTTTTAATTTAATATAATAACTTGAATCTTACATTAAGCCATTTGTTTGCTTATTAAATATCCTGTGATGAATTACAAAAGTTTCAATTGTTTACAGGTTGCATATTAATGTGCCTGGAAGCGGTTAGTTAAGTTTTTTGCAGCTTTTCTATTCCAATAGGTGTTAGATTATAGTTATTGTCTATACCAACTAACAGAGAACTTTCGACTCCTTTTTGAATTATTCTTCTTAGTAAACACGCCCTCTCTTCGAAACCCATGATATCAGCAACCAGGACTTGAGAAAGCTTTATTGGGGCCTGGGCCAAACAACATTTTGCCCCCCCCCCCTAGCCCATACCCACCTCGTTTCACGAGCGTGACAAAATTCCTAACAAATTCCGTAGTATCTTTTAATTTAGTTTGAACTTGTACACATCCTATAACATTCTGATATTATTTAAGTATTAAAAACAAGAAAAGATCCCATACCTTGCGCTACCCAGAAACACCATATGAACGTACTGGGCCATGGTTCCATTGGATTTTATTTCTATTTTTTAAATATTTTTTGTTTTGTTTTTTGTTTTTTATAAAAAAAGTTAAAGATTTTTAAATATTCCAAAATTAAGGAACAGCTCAAACTTTAATTATGAAATAATAAAAATTATAAATAAGGAAAGAAAGAAGGAAACAAGGAAATAAAATATTAACAATCAATAAAGTTTAAAGAAAATATTCACTTAATAGAATAAACAGAATACAATTTTTTTAATTTGGAAACCTACATGCTACATATAAGAAAATATTATTTTTTTAAAAAAACAAAAACTAAATTCGAATTATTTTCAAAATGCTTTGCGCGTTTTTTATTTGCGATTTCTTTAATGATTATTCTAAAACCAAGTCTTCGCTCATAGTCACAATTTATGTTTAGGATTGACAAACTATTTAGTCTTTCCTGAGACATTGTCGATCTGGTAATTTTTTTTATTCATTTCAGAGTACTAAACCTTCTTTCAGCGGAAGCCACAGAAGCGGGTAAACTCAAAAATATTCTAAGCATAATTGACGAATTTGGACATATCTACATTAAATTTGATTCCGACATATTTTTCAGTAAAATTTCAGGTGATAAATCCATGTCAAAATTTGTTCTATAAATATTCTTCAAAAATATAGGTTCATCAATTATTTCAATAGAATTTTTCCTCGAATCAATAACAGAATAGACATCGATTCTATAATGTTCTTCAGCATCGGATTGAGTTTTGACAGTGTGTGTTGTTTGAAACTCTACAGAAACTTCATTACCTTCTGCTTTTCCCTTAGCCTTTAAAAGTATTCTATCCCAATCTTCTTGATATTTGCGGATTTGTAGAATAAGATTATCCAAATTCTTCACTTCCAGATCTAAAGTTGCATATTGAACTTCTATCACAAGATTTCTTTGCTGTAATATACTAAGAATTTCAAACCTAATTTTTTATATTAAACACATTCGAAGGTATCATTCGTTCACACATTCGATCAATATTGCTTAGTGGAATGTAATGTGCTAAGTGCATGAGAGCGGAAGTTAAGTAATTCTGCTTCGTCTACAGCAGCCTTGATAATAGATTGATAGTTTGCAATGGATTTTACTGCTTCCATTCGTGCAGACCATCTTGGATTCGATACAGAACGAACTGAAAAATTCACAATTTTCTCTAAAATTTTCCATCTCTGTGGAATACTGTTAAAGAAATTATACATTTGCTGAGTTCTTCCGAAGTATAATATAGCTTCACTACATATGTCCCCATTATCAACTCGTACTAAATTTAATGTGTCATATCCGCGTTTTGAAAAAACACAGTTAGGATTTTGTTTTAGTAGAACAGCTTGGACACGATTATTTTGTACCGCCATATTGGCACCGGTATCATACGCTTGCCCAATATAGAATTTGAAATCAAATTTATTTTGTTCCAGGAGTTACAGGTTTCGATGAACGATTTCAAATCCTTTCTTTTGCGTAAAAAAGTTGAATTTGCTGAACCGCTCCTCAGTTGATAACTTGGAACCATCAAATAAATTTAAATACCGAATGATGAGACTAGTTTGTTCCTAATACGAACAATCTGGAGTTACGTCCATGATTATAGAATAACTAGATGATAACCCGACGTAAAACGGTTATCCATTTTATAACCAGGTCATATTTTATTTATCCAATTGAGTTGGGTTATTTGACCCCTACTGGCGTTTTTCGTAACCCAAAAGAGTTGGGTTATTTGACCCCTGACGACTTTTTTCGTAACCCAAAAGACTTTTGTTATTTGCCCTCTACCCTACCTTCAAACCCAAAGAAGTTGGGTTATTTAACCCCTACCTTTTTTAACCCATGGGAGTTGGGTTATTTGACCCCTACGAACTTTTTTGTAACCCAAAAAACTTGGGTTATGTGGCTCCTACCGGTGTTTTTTGTAACCCAAAGAAACTTGGCCCAGCTTGGGTTCACGTGGGTTCACTTGGGTCAACTTGGGTCAAAAGCGTTCAAGACAGACGGACAGACAAAGCAAGACGTTTATTTATATACTTGAATTCTTTTATTAATAGTAAGAAACTGTATGCGGCTATTTTGAAATTTATATGTTTTTTGGATTTTATTGGTTCACACAGAGTAAAGTAGAAGATTAAGTTATATAATATAATCTAACATAATAGAAAAATTTAAATGCACGCCACTGCTAGTATAGAATGTAAACTAAACGTGACAACAAACTTATGATATAATAAGTATCAAAAGCGTTCCAGACAGACGGACAATGCTAGACGTTTATATTATAGATTAATATTTATAATTTAGAATCTCTTCAAGAAGGTTGTATTGAACAAAATCCACAAATTTCAGTAAATTTATTTTGAATAAATGAAGATAGATAGTGAATTTGTAGATGCTTGTGTTTTCGTGGAACTCGCGAAATTTCTTGACATGATCGTATAATATAAGGTCGTACTTATTAAAAACCGAATTACTAAGTAATTCTATGATCCCCAGAAAATTTCCGTTGTGAGCATTTCCAGTTCATTCGTTAGAACCTCAGTCACTTAGAAAGAGAGTATCGCTTCTAAATTTTGCTTGAGAATTTCTTCCCAATTTCAGGCTTCATCTGTTACCTGCTTTAAGACTAAACATCTTTGTGTAGAATTTGATCGCTCATTTTGAATTTGCGATTTCCATTGGACATAATTCTGTTTACGATTTATTGAGTTTTCATGACTCGGTATGCGCTCTTTTAATTTAATTCAACCTATTTCAATATTCCAACCAAATAAACTACCAAGAAGAGATAGACTCGAGTCCGTCCTATTAACAAAACATGGTGACGATATAGAAAGTTAATATTTTGTGCATCTGAAGAAATGTATTCCGAGATATCGAAATGAGAAATTTTAATTAAAGTGTCCGTTTGGTTGACATTATTTTGATTATGATATGCAACATTACTTGGGTTAATATTCAAACTGATCACATTATTTACATTTTTGTTTGATGAATTTAGATATTCCTGTTTGCTTTCTAGATCTACTACATCATCATCATCTATCTGTGATATGTTGGAATATTATCCGATTACTCTACATTTGTAAGAGGTGCTGATTCCTTTACTTATGGTTGATCGGACAATGATGAAACCCGTAGCCATCCTGATGTCTCACCATCCTGATAGATTGTCTCATCGTTAGCGAATTCTTAAAAAGCAGCATTTAATATCAAAAATGTAATAATATCGTAGGCATACTGTTATACAATAAGTAAAAATAAAAATAAACAATTTTCAGATTGATTTAAATAGACCAGGGGCTGCAATAATTGAACGCTGAACTCATAATCCATTGAAATGATGCTATTGACAAAGCAGAGAGTACTAAAGACGGCTTTCACAACATATCAGAAATGCATCAACTGCTATCAAAATGCATCAACACCTGACTTTCAATTGGAATTTTCTATACGTCTATAAGCAGTTTTTCGAAATAAGGTATTTAAATTGTTTAATTTGTTATAGATGTACATAGAGAGCTTTTTATTTATTCAGTCCTGATGAAGGAATGATAGTTATCCCAAAACATGTCAACATCAACTACTTATTGTTGATTTTATGGCTTAGTACCATAATTAAAATGGAGTCTTTGGTTTTTGGGACACTAATCGTTTTTAGTTTTATAAGAAATGAGACAATTTGCTAACAGAAATGAGACAAATCCTAGTATTAAAACCGAAATGCTCGGATGTTGGCACGAATCAAAGAAAGGGGAAGCAATTGTACTTTTATGATAAAAATTTCAATCTCGTTCAATTCGAATCGTATGGGGCGGGATATTTAAAATATATGCAACGGGAAATCATTTTAGTTTTCAGAAATTTGAGGAATTTTTAATTTTAATTCATTTTTTAAATTCTTTTTTTAATCTTGGAAAAATTGGAAGAATATTTTTGTAAACAAAGTTTGTAGAGAGGAGAGGAGGATGTCTGGGGGCTATGGCGATATTGCCCTCCTGGACCCCATCTCTCTGGGTCTGCCAGCAACAGCTGTAACGTTTTGTACTTACAGTAGGATTCTATAGGTGCGTGTGATTATTATGCTACTGATGACTAGACAGGGAATATACATCATCTTTAGAGATTGAGTAATTAACTGTAGTTATGTAAAAATGTTTACGAAATTATGTTTATTTGTTCTTTGCTTTGGAAAATTTGAGGGCGAATTTTCCCGGGTCGGGGGCGAGTATAATGAAGCAAATTATCCTCCTCTTAGAGCAATTTTGCTATAGATACTTTTGTAAAATTCTTACTCATAAATCATCTAATTTATTAACGATGCTAAGATTGATTTAAAAGTGTAGTTGTTTGAGGATATTGTTTACTATACGAACTAGTTGCTAAATTGCAAAAGTCGTTTAACACATTGAGTATCGGTTAAACCTTAATTTATAGAGTGAAACATTTAAAACATTCTCAACTAGAATTTCAACGAGAATAAAAAAAGCATTACTTCGATGGCGGTAAATTACTTAAATTAGAGCTAGCAGGGCTAAAGATTCTGATTCGTTATAGAAACGACACAGATCAAAACGCACGGTGCGTCGTTGTTGTCAACATGCATAAGTTTGATGAGTGATAAGATAATGACTAAAGGAAGCGTATAGCATAAGCGTGAGCGTTGTGTAGCATTGTAAGTGTGTTATGTCTTATAGCGATAGTAATTAAAGAAAGAGTAGAATTACGAAACTGGATGAAACACACTAAGTACACGGTAGACTTGACAAGTACGGGAAATCTAGTAAGGGTCATTGTTATCATTATGGTAGGTGTTCTAATTTAAAGGGTGAAAAATATTTAAATATTTTTTAACTTTTATTATATAATCAATTTTGCATTTTGTCAATTAAGCACAACGTTGAAGTACCGAGAAAAAGGAATGTTGAGGATGATTCCTTATAAATCAAGATACTTTCGCTTAAAGCTTTTATTAAATACATTTGATAATATTTAAATATCATTGAGAAATGAGTGGAATATCTGAAGGATACATGCTACGGTTCTTATAATCCCAGATATTTCACAAAACAACGTTAATCTCAATTAGTAGAATATCTGCAGGATCTGGGCAACGGTCCTTATACCCCCGGATATTTGACAAGACAACTATCAATGAAATTAACATTCTAAAAAACTTAAATGTTAAATGTAATATTTATATACTTGTTATCTGTATTCCCAAATGATAAAGAAGCCTTCTTAGCAGTACAAAGCAGATGAAATTAATATTTTAATATCTCAAGATTCACCAACAGAGATTCTCACATAAATTAAATATAGTAAATTTATTAAAATTCATCGACAGAAAATTAGATAAAAACAAAACAAGTCATAAGTATGCATGTTTTATGCAGGTAATACGATTATTGTTAATAAATCGAAATATTTGTTAAAAACAATTATAAGCAATTCTCGCCAAGGCGTGTTTATTTCAATGTCATGAACATGTGCTTATTTCAATGTCATCTTTTTAAACATATACTTATATTGCAATTAGTACTGTTCATTGGATTGGCTTTTAATGTAAACAAATTTTGTATGTGAAAATCATTTATGAATTCATTTACCTAAATAAAGTGTTGTAATAACATTAGATATAGTACATAAAAATGACTGATTAGCTTTAATAACCCACAATATTAAGATATCATTGTGCGTTTTACTCCAAACCACGTCAGTCTAACGACACTCCATAATACTTAGATTTCTAGTTACTAGCCAAAAACAGAGTAAATTACAAATAGCCTTTTGTTTAATGAGAAAATAATAAAACATATGGCACAAGGCAAAAGAGCTAGCATCATTTGAATAAATAATTCAATAATTATTTAGTAAATTGTTCAGAAGTATATAAAAATAGTATTTCGGTAAGTTACGTATCTTGTACAAATTATATAAGTAGGGTTTCATCCCAGCGCGACTAGTTAATATAAATTTTATTAAAGTAGTCCACTTAGATAAACCAGAGAGCTTTGCGAGTGGGAGCATAAATGTAGCAAGATATATTTTTCAGTGTTGAACCTGTAGGCCCATATTTGAAGATGGCTACTCACATGTAAGTATTTTGTCGTTTTATTTAGTGCATTGAACTGAACTTTTGGCGCAATTAATTATTTACATTGATTTAACTTGTATTATTTTGCTTTATATTACCGATGTAATTAATTGTTGCACTTTATTTTCATTTTATTGAACTAATTATTTCTGATTTTCTACACTGCTTTATTCATTATTTCTTATTGAATTTAATGTTATATTTTTTGAGTTATTTCCAATATACTAACGTTAAACTTATTTATCTTTTTATTTGTTCACGCCTGTGCCTATGAAAAATAGTGCTTAAACTGGTACCTATCTCTAATCTATCAACTACCCCATGTTGTACAACACTGACTTACAATATTAGTTCCGTCCCCACGTACTAATTCAACTTGCACAAGAGCGATCCCCAATTGTTCGTAGAAGGGTTAGATTTGTATAAAGCGTGGACGAATCTCCCCACTTAAGTTTTCATGCCAAAAAGCAACGCGATAATAGGAAAATATTTTCCACTTTTTGGACATACTGGATTTCCCAAAAATGTAGCACATCGGAACTAAAATCGTCGATACATAGTATGAGGATAAGCATTGTCTTGTAGTATTTCTGACTTTGAGACTATTTGCTTTTAATTGCAGGAATTACTTTTTCTATAATGTTTTGTATAAATCTCGCGAGTTAATTCAATTGGTTTTGTCAAAAGTGTTCCTTTTTGTTGATGCTTAAAATTGTGGTTCACATCCAAAAATTCACCAAAGAGCAATTTATCCAATAAATTTAGTTTTTTGATGATTGTCACAATATGGTTTAGCTAACGGACCGACAAACATTACTTTAACAGTAAAACGTTTTCTTCGCACTTGACGATGGATATTTTTTCATCGGAAAGTAAATAAAAATTAATGTAATGAAAGACTAATGTTCCAAAATTCCATTTAATAACATTTGCAATTTTATATGAGCTTCCGACCCTAGCAAATTGAACATGTTTCGTGGAAACAATTACCACATCATCAGAACTCATGTGTCCGAATATTGATTTAAAAGTATTTCTTTAAAAATTTTAACATTTTATGTGAGTATTTGGAAAAAAACAAATAATATATTTTTTTAACTTTAAAAAACATCTTGTTAACAAAATTTGTAAATAAATTGTGATGAACATTTACTTTTACTTGTTTTTCATTTTGCAGCGTATCAACGCCATTTTTGACGATTAATGCAGAAATCAGTATTAATCGTCAGAAATTGCGTTGATACGCTGCAAAATGAAAAACAAGTAAAATTAAAAGTTCATCACAATCTGTTTAAAAATTTTGTTAACAAGATGTTTTTTAAAGTTAAAAATATATTATTTGTTATTTTCCAAATCCTCACATAAAATGTAAAATTTTTTAAAGAAATATTTTTAAATCAACATGCAAACACATGAGTTCTGATGATGTGGTAATTGTTTCCACGAAACATGTCAACAAATAATTCAATTTGATGGGCTCGGAAGCTCATCTAAAATTGCAAATGTTATTAAATGAAATTTTGAAATATTAATTTTTCATTACATTAAACATGTGCACTACAACACTAAAGCGTACATCGATACTAAATAAAAATTCATTTTATCTTCTGAGCAAGAAAACAATTTTTCGTCCGCATGCACTGTGCCTTCCATCGGTTTGACGTAATTTGTCATTTTGTAATAAACCAAACTGTAAAATTTTCTTGTTTTCCAATGTAAATAATTGCTTGACCAAATTACTCTGGCCTTTAAGTGTTTTCTTCTTTGTTATATTACAGAGTGTTCAAAATGAAATTTAGGTTTTTAAAATTTTTGCGTTCAAGCTTTGTCTGTCGAACTCCTTAAATCTTAGTTTGAAGCGCTTGTCGACATAGCTTCTTGCTGCCGGTGTTTTCTTAATCTTGATTTAATAGCGGCAAATTTCACATCATGGTTTTTTTGAACGTTTTGATTATATTTTGAACGAATGACAGTATCAACATATTAAATACACAGAAATTCTATAAAATATTAAGAATAACCAGTTATTTAAGAGAATCTGTGTTACAGATTGATAACAATTTGATAAATAATTTCCCTACAACATGTAATAAATATATACTGGTTATTGGATTATCATCCGTCTAGGATGTAATAATTTCCATTCCTTTTAAAGTCCAGTTGGTAACTCTATTGTGTTAAATTTTAAATTAATACTTCAAAGTCGAGCATATGTTACGCGCACGAGTTAGTCTAGCTAAGCATCTAGGTTAGGATTGATTCTAATTATAAGTTGGAATCACAGTTTATCGCTATTAAGCTATCTGCAAACAAATGTAAAATTTATCTCCGTGTAAATTTCGATTAAACGTCGTCTCTGGTAAATACGTATTTGTTCTTTTAGCATATATATATATATATATATATATATATATATATATATATATGCACCAGAAACAAATATCCTTATATTCGTTAGTACAATAGACAATAGGAATTCATCTAACTGTCCCACTCCTTTGCGCCTAAAGTTACATTCAGAAAGACATGCTTTTAAATGTGCTAAAAAATTTCTACGTGAAAAAGAGTTTAGAAAACCCAGATGAATTGTATAACCTTTGACCCTTTAGAAGGTGGTATATTTTCAATTCGTAAACAATCGTTTTGAAAGATGGTAACCATGTGACCAATTTTTTTGTCACATGGACCAAAAACATTGACCAGTTTTATAAAAGATCCTTTGTCAGAAATCTCGCTGAAAGCGGACAAATGATTAATTTTGCTACTGCGGTTTGACTTTTGCGGGTTCAGACAATTTGACCTTAAAACAAATTTTATGCTTTTGGACTATTCACTAAGCGGGTTTACACTCATCTAGATATTTTGTAAATTAGCGACAGGGATGTTAACTCAGTTCTAAGTACTACTTACTAGTTCATGCATAAGTGCTTGCATTTTGTAGCCCGAGTTTACTATACTAACTTAAATTAACAGTATTGACAATAATTTACAGTAAAAACTATATAAATATAAATTAAATCAAACTATATATTGTCACCTATTTTTGGTGCGTAAACAGGTAAGGAGATTGGATCCATTTAGCTTTTGTACACACCTAAGCTTTCCACTAAATTTTGGGATCTTATTAAAAGTGGCTAGTTACTATATAGGGACTAGCTCGTAAATTGTAATTTAAATGTTGACTGGTAGAGGTAGCAGATGGATTAGAGACAGATAGCAACAGTTTTAATCGTTTTAATCACTAGTTTTAACAGGTAAGGCGTGAACAAATAATAGCAGATAAAAATGTTGGCAAGTAGTTTATTTATAAAGAGAAATTAATATAAATTAAAGTGGAGGTAGCAGTTTGTAGTTCTATAATAAATTTGATGGTAATAACGATAAAATTTGTAAGTAGAATAAATTTTTAATAATTTGGGTATTTATTTGACGAAACTTGAACGCAATATGTGTTTGTAATCTATTTCCATTGAATACGGATATTATTTAATTATTTGGATGAAGCTTCATTTACTTTGAACTTACGAATAATTATTGTTTAACATGTAGCATTAATGAATCGTTATTAATAGTGCTAGTTGAATTGAGATAGGTGAATCATAGAGATAGTTGAATCTGTTTCATTCAAACAGCCTTCAATGAGAAAGTCGATTGGTTGATATTAGGGGTGTGCGACACTGTTATTATTCTAATTTTAATTTTGGTTGACTGAGTTACATAAAGTTCAATACAGTATTAGCAACGCTAACAATTACTAAATCGTATGTTTTATTCTAAACAGTGTAGGGAACCTGCGGTTATAAGGTCAATCCGTACTAGGTAAATTCGAGTGCGTATTAAAGTGAATCGCATTTTGAAGTTATTCTACGAATAGATCCCGTAGTGTAGGAAAGAATCGCTACGTACATCATTGACAGGATTTTCTTCTACCACTCATGTTGGTAGGAAAATCAGGTCCAAAAAATAAACGTGACATTTAAATTGTCACGTTCTTCCTATCTTGTTTAATTTGAAGATCTAGGAAATCTAGTTAGGAGTCGTTTCCTTTCTCTAAATTGAATTGTGTCCTACTGTGTTGTTCGTTCAGAGTATCAAGAAAGATGGATAATTTTTAATGGTTACCTTTCCATATACACAAAATATTCTACACGTCTCTAGTCAATAAACATCAATTAATTTTTCTTATTAAACATTTGTTCTTTCTTTAAGGTTGTTTTAAATAAAATACTTTTCATTTAAATTCTCATTCTGATTAATTACATCGAAAAAATTTATTTAATTTTTTTTTTTAGTTTAAACGAAGCAAAATTATATACACAGATAATTAATTAAGGCCTCTTACTTCCATAAAAAACTCTAGATTTTTTAAGCTGAAAATGAACTGTCTGTCGGAACCATTTGCGCAAGGAAAGGAATTTATAATTTGTTGTTTCTTAAGACATTATTAAAACTACTGTTGCAATTATCCATTAATTTAAACTCAGCATCAATTAAATGTTTTTAATGAGATAAGTTAAGTACAAGAAATGATTGTAAATTGTTGGTTATATTAAAATTTTTGAATGAATACCATCGCTGTAAGCTTTGTTGCAATTATTAGACTGTTTATTGTTATTATGGTTGGTGCAAACAATTAAATGTGGATTAGTTATATTCTGTTGCATAAAAATCGAATAAAATAGGAAACGATAACGTTTTCAACATATTATGCATAGATCTATTTCTGAAGGAAATCATGACACAAAAATGAAGGACAAATATTTTATAATAACCAGGCATCATAGTAACATTCTTTGTACATACTGATTTTCTTCTAACCAGATTTATTAAAAGCGGACAAATATAAAATTATATGAAATGTAATTTAAATTTGTTAATAAACCTGATTAATGATTTACGGGTGAGTTGAGCGCTTTTGTGAATAATTATGAGAGAGTAACCTTCTTGTAATAACATATACGTTTATTGAGTGGGAAGAAAAGGCAAACACCCGAAACTCAATATTTTATCTTGAACAATTTATTATCCCTCAATTATTTACGCGGCTGACGTACATCCCCACTTCTCTATTTCACTGCACAAGTCTTGAATATAATACTGATCCAGAATTTTGGTTAAATTGGTTTGACGATTTGAGTGACGATGATAATGGACTTAATACTGACAATGAAAGTGACTCTTCTGAAGTGGATCTTGTCTCTATCATACAGCATAATAACTATTCCGAAGAAGAAACAGTGGAAGATGATGAGAACTACGTCATTGACAGTGATGCTCTCAGTGGTGAAATTAGTGAACCCGATAACTACATAAACAATTTCTACATCGCAAGAAATGAAACAAAATGGAATCGCAATTCTGCTAATAGAAACACAAGAACACGTTCTTGCAATATAATAAATAAACTTCAGTTCAATTGTTCATTGTACAAATGTTTATAAGTACATTCAGAGAGTATTCATCTTAAATTTCAACGAGCATAAGATGCAAGTTGTACAGATGCGACTGAAATTCGAGGATTTTTAAGACTGTTATACTTGATTGGATCTTTACGTTCTTCGCAGAAAAACTTGCAAAGTCTCTGGAATAATTGAATGGGCAACGGTCTTTAATCCTGTTACCTTACTATGAGCATTGTGAGATGTAGATTTCTACTTGCTTTTGCTTTTAAATAATATTACGCGCGCAGAGAGTTTAATAAATTAGCGCTGATCAGAGATGTGTCTGAGCTATTGATAAAAAAAATTGGAGAAATGTTTCGGCTTGAGAATAGCTAAACAGTGTAAACTCTCAAGTTAGTAGCATGTATCGGTAAGCAACCGGAAGGTCCTTATCAACTAAGTAAGCAGCGGGAGACAATGCTTTGAGTTTGGTGTAGCCAGTTGCAGGATCTAACAGAAACATTACTCGCGACAACTGGTTTATCACTGGTAAAGAGGCTCTTCGAAGAGCAAAGATTAACTTACATAGAAACAATACGAAAAAGTAAGCACGAAATACTCAAGGATTTTTTACCCAGTAAACAACGAGTTGAAAACTGTTCAATGTTCGACTTTTGCAAAGATTCCACTTTGGTGTCGTATTGTCAAAGAAACAGAGCAGTTTTACGTTTATCAACAATGCATCATACAATGTTCCTTGATGAAACAAGTCGCGACAAAGCTAAACCAGATATTGTTACATTTTATAATACGATTAAAGTAGGCGTTGAATTAGTAGACCAACTTTGTCAAAAAAATGATCTTGCTCGCAATAGTCGATGGTGGCCAATGGTACTATTTTATAATTTGATTAATATATCAGCCATAATTTTTTTGTGCTTTTAGAAATGCTATAAATGAAGATATGATATAAATGAAGAAATATCTTGGGTTCAATTTTTAGGAAATCTGAGTCGGAACTTGTTAAAACTACAAATTGAAGGTCGATCGCAAAAAACAAATCTTCCAACGGAGCTGCGAAGACGTGCAGGATTAGTTTTTGGGACTGAAGAGCCAACGCCAAATCTGATAGCAGAACAGGTTTCCGAGAAAGATGTTACATATACGGAAGGAGCCGAGAGAAACTACAAGAAAATTTTGTATAAATTGTGGAATGTGGGTGTGTCTAGAATATTTAGGAGAAATTTATATTAATTGTAATTTATTTAATCATTTTCACACATATGTTAATTTTAATTTATACTTTAAATATTTTTTAAAATTTAAAGATAAGAGAAATAATAGCAAATGATGTTGGGTGACACTTGTCCTCCGCGAGAATTGAACGTCGCTCGACCGACCAGCAAGCATACATCTAGTGTTGATCCACAGAGGTCCATCAAGTTCCGCTGTCCGCGCACCCCGCGCATGATAGTAGATGTGCGTACTCAATTAACACAATCGAGGTAGTAGGAAGAGTGACGATCGCCCCCGCGATTTGCCGATTCCGCCAATAACTCCACGCGACATGCCATTACCGCCCATTTATGGCAAAGACTGATTCTAACCAATAACACGTGAAGACTTCTTTTTATTACTTCCGTTATTTTTTCGTTACTATACTTTGGCGACAGCGAATAGAATTTCACATACTCACCACTTCCATCTCTATCAGATATCATATCATATATTCAGTAACTCATCTCACATCATCAAATACGTATTTTACATCTTCGAATCTGCTAACTATCTGGAACAACCTACAGTATCTTTGCTAACAATTCGCTATTCAACCATTTAATTCTGCCGATGTATGCATACGAATATACGGTACTTGTGAATTGGAGGAGAAGTCATGGCTAATCAGAAGAACAAATAATAACAAATATCAAATTACCTATAGTTCGCTACTTTTTACTTCTTTACTTTTGTTAATCAAATAGAATAGAACAGCTTAACAACTTGTGAATTATAATTAACTTCAATTATGATTGCCTGTCAATTAAAATCGCGAGTCGATTCATATGTATAAAATTATAAATATTCAAAACAATAAACCTTTTTAGATAACTCCGTTATTGCGTATACTTAAATATATAAATATATATACCTGTACATATAGATGTGTGTGCATGTGTTTACACATAGATAAAAATGCGTGTACTTATTAATAATAACAACAAAGTTCTGCCCTTTCTCACTCCCTAAATCTCATGTACGAGCATTATATGTCACAATCTAAATGAGAAAGGCCGTATGGACCGTAATTATGAAATTGCATAATTACGGTCTTGCTTTAATTAGATTTTATTCTGTAATATATTGTATTGTTTAAAGTCAAAACGGCCTAAGTGCAAATATTTCAAAAAAATATATCAAATTTTGATTTTTAATTTGAAATAAGTCGAACTACTATATTTAAGGTATTATTTCAGTTAATATGCCCGAAACACATTTCATAACCTTAGACAATGCTTTATAGCAGAGCTTGAACTTAATACGATTTTTGCTCAGCACTGCATTTCATGCCACTTTGGCGCTTTTGCTTCTAATCTTGTCAATTTTTGTTTTAAGTGAGGTAGTGAGGTGGTTCAAAAATAGTAAAACTGTTGAATGCACATAATGATAGTAAAGACAAAAATTTTATAATATGTCAACCAATTGTTTATATATTTTTTTATTATGTACCTTTACCAGGTATTTTAATTATTACAATCTGATCATCTTAGATCAATAAGCAATTTTAATCTAACTTAAATCATTATGTTGAAGGAGTCTTAAAAGTTAGGTCTTACTCAGTAGATTGCATTGTATTCTAACACTTAACTACACTAATTTGCCATGTAGCATAGATCTGCACAATCTCCACTTTGCGCCAAACTCTAATTCACTAACGCAAATGGTTTTTTTTTTTGGGTCGTCTTACTGTGTCTGTGTTATCCATGAGCTCGATAGCCTCGACGTTAACAAGATGGTGTAGCCTTTGTTCAACAATACTTTTATTTCATTCTAGAAATGTGTAATGATTTGAACCCCGATACGAGTATACAGGAAATGTCTCATTATTTTGAGACAGGATTCTTAAAAGTCTATTATGATAAGTAACTACGGTAAGTCTATTTAACTGCGGACAATACAACACTCAGGAATTTAAAATCAATTGTGAATAAATTAGATGAAACACAGAACATACAATTTCATACCAAAACATACCATTGTTCATGGCTACTGACAAACTTGGTGATGGTTTGTTCAACAGTATTCATTTGCAGGTCCCGATGGGTGTCTCTGTTTTGACACTACCAGTGTACATCAATGATATTCCTTAGTATTTCATTATGGAAGCTTTGAAACACTTGAATATTGCTCCCGATACCATCGCTCCATAGTTGCATGTCATAGGTCAAAACTAGTTTCACTACTACCTATATAATAGCAGTTTGTTGTTTATGGGCAATGTATAGTTTCGCCCTAGTAGCCAATACATTTTGTTAAATTTTATAGTAAGCACTTCGAGTTTCTTTTTGATATCAACTTTTCAGCGGAGTCTAGAGTATAGGTTCACTCTCAGATATTTAGCTGTTTTAATATGAGGAGTCTGCTTGTCATTATTTAACTTAATGCGCCAAGTTATAGTCCAGGTATTGATTTTATTAATGGAAGTTTTTAGTTTTTCAGCAGCCTTTTCATTTTTTCAACTGCCATTACTGTTGTGTCATTGGAAAATGTTGCGATTGTGTCATATTCAAACGTGTGAATATTACTGGTATATAGTAGATACCGTATTGGACCTAGTACACTACCTTGTGGCACTCCTCCTCTAATTTCTTTTAATTCAGAAAAAGCATCTTCTTCCTTCCTTCTGCGTTTTTCTGATACTTTTCTGGTAAAGAATATTGTAGGATTTGCGCATACTGTTGTCGCAAAAACAAGTTCCGGTTATAGCAAAAATCGATTGTCGGATGCCTCCGCTATATCCAGGAAAACAATGTTGCAGATTTTGTTTCTTCTAGAGATTTCTTAATTATGTTGGTAATCCTATGAACTTGGACTGTAGACGAGTATCTTTCTCTAAAACCAAACTGATAACAAGGAATTGATAACACGCTTTCTGTAAAATGTTTCGTGTACAACTTCCATCTGTATTTCGAATTAGGAGTTATGTCTGTAGGTGCTTTTAGTCGCTCCATTATTCCTGGTAACTTGAAGAAATAATCAAGGAGACGTTAGAACCTAGTATAAAGCTGAAGTATAAAACAAACCAACAACTGAACATGTTTATGCTGTCTTTTGAAAACGATGAAAATGTTACCAAGATTTTCAACATAACAGACATCATGGGGCTAAGAATACAAATTAAGCTAATAGCAAATCCTGACTTGCACCGTAATGCAAGCGGTGCCAAGCCTATTTAGATACGCAGAAATACGGTGCTAAAACCCTAGATTTGTAAAATGCACTGGGAAGTATCTTACCACAGATTGTAGAAAACCGAAGTGTATTCACTGTTGGAGACAAGGATCCAGCTAACTATCATGCAACTGTCGTGTATGTACAGTAACAAATGGAATGAAAATAATCAAAAGTAAGCAATTTAAGAAACCGAATACCTAAATAGCCATAAACGCCTATAACACACGCAGCCACAACATATATATGAAACATAGTTGGCAGCAAGACCTATAGCCAAGTAATGTCGGTCAAAAGAGAAAAAGGCAATGAGGAGAAAAGAAATGAAACCATCTTAACCAGTGGTAAGATGTTTCAAGAAATATTAGAGAAGCTAAATAAAATGGATGAGCGTATGTAGAAACTAGAATATTGCGCACAAGGAATGTCCAATTCAAAATATTAGAATGACATACCAATGGACTGCTGCACTACCAGCAGGAGTTACAAGCAGTCCTTGATATAGCAAAAATTTATTATTAAAGAAACGATCATACACCATCAGGAAATAGGATATCAAACAGTTTAAATATAGACCACTTCTATAAGAATTAAAGCTAAATTATACGATCACAGCAATTTATTGCCCACCGAGGCATATATTATTAAGCACATACACTGGGGGATCCAAATTAGTTTCAACTAAGCTAGGGAACTTCTAGCGCATCTATTAAACTTGAATGAGAAGCATTATCAGCGCGAAACCAACATTTTAGCTTACTGATGCGCACAAAACTTCTGATCTCATCAGGATTCCTGAGCCATGTGGTATTCTCACCTTAGGATACAGTGACCACACGTCCCGATTTTGGCGGGACAGTCCCGCTTTTTGGTGGACTGTCCCGCGTCCCGCCGATTTTTAAAAATCTCCCGCTTTTTAGAAAATATCTGCATTTCTTATTTTAAATGTACTGTAAAAATACATTACCTATTATTTATTAAATATTATGGTGAATATAAAGAAATAAAAAATACATAAAATGCATGCAGGGTAAACTAAATTAGGCAATGTACCGAGTTAGATTTACTCGGTGGTGTTCGATCATCGTCGTTACGTCTCGGCTTAATTCAGATGAGTGCAGTGCAGACAGTGCGGACTGCCGTTAGACAGTGCGGTTTGTTGTTTTCAATTTGACGTTCAGTTTGACTCATTACTTGATTGACGAAGGTAGAGCAATAGTCGCCACAACGTAATGGTCAATAAAGTAAAATTTAATACTCTTTTTTTAGCCTTTGTAGTAAATTTTTTATTTATTTCTAGCATTTACCCACAGAATAAAAGATGAGTAAAAAAAGAGAATGCAAATTTAATGAAGAGCTAAGCAGAGAATTTCCATTTATTAAAAAAACCAAAATAGACTATATGGTACGGTGTGATAAATGCAATGCTGAATTTTCGGTCTCACATGGTGGAAAAAACGATATTACTAAACATCTAGCGACAAAGAGGCACAAAAGATTTTTGAATAATGCCGCTTCCTCGTCTAAAATGGAACAGTTTTTTCGCAGTGCTAGCTTTGGCAACACGGAAAAACAGCTAGCATTAGCGGAAG
>WYDF02268028.1:0-18398 GCA_009867245.2 Adranes taylori
CCTCAAAGGTGTATCTGAGTTTACCTCAGATAGAATTTTATCTATTTCGTTGGAAATACATTCTGGGCCCGGTGCTTCTCCCGGTTTCAATCTGTATGTTACCGCCTCCAACTTTTCTATAATGAATAGTTTGGCGCCTGTTATTTCTGGAAGTTTGTAGCTCAACAGGTTTCTCGGCGGGCGTACTTAAAATAGAGTATCTACCGATACAATTACTATTAAAACGTAATATATGTTAAACAAACGCTATCGAAGAGAAATATTTTTGTTTGAATTATTTATCAAAACATAATGAAACATAATGGCAACGAACATGAGTACATGACAATATAAGGTTAATTGCGACGACAATTTGTATGCATATTAAATTGAAAGATAGCAATCTATATAAAACATAGATGTCCACCAAAATAGGCACGATATACACTGTTCATTTATTTAGTTAGATATCACGTATATTTTGTTATTGTTAAGTTTACTAAAAGACTGATGATTTGTTATAATAAACCGAGTTTTATCTAGTTGGCATCACAGTGGGCGTTCCTGTCGAACCACGTTGAACTAGTGATTAGCTTTACCACAGTTAGAATACCCTCTAGTTAGAAAGTTGAAAAATAGTAAGTTATTATCATTATTAACGCATCCTTTTATAATACTACTGAACAATAATACTGAACACAATAATACTGAACAACATAAAAAACCCTTTAGGGGGGTTTCTTCTGAGGTTTGTACAAGATTAAATTGTACCAAGTTGGCGTACAGATGTTGAACATTACAACAATCGTAATACCAAGTGCAAATTAGTCTATACATTTCGCGAACGGTAGAAAAATCATTGCACAGTGTGCGAATTGTACAATTTTCGGCTTGGTATGAGGCATATATAAAAACCCTTTACCACGTGGAAAATATCAAGTCAGAAACTTATCGTGCACGTAGTTACTCAAATGTGAGTTATGGCAGGTACAAATTAGATAAAATTATTTCTAATGGAAAATGACAATTCAAGGGAACTGAAGAATTAGGTTTACAAACAGACTACATAAATCCACTACTAAATAATAAATTATAAAAGAGATATATGAAATTTATTTCTAAAGTTGTTATAGGTAGAAAACCAAAGGAAGCCTTAATTTCCATCTACTTATAAGCAATTTAATACTGGTGCATGAGATTTTATGAAAAATATTAGTTCACACGAAATAAACAATTTGTTCAAGTTTTGTAAATTTATCGATCGCCAAAAGTATGAATTTGATAATGATGGAATTATTTATGTAAAATATGTACTACTTACTTCTATCTGACTTGAACGTGGTTTTAAAATTTATCTTTTAGATAATTTTCAAGTCAACTAAAACTACAAAAATTGGTAGCACCGACTCTGCTTAAAGTACGTTGATTAGCAGAGCGAGCTGTATTGATTACTCCTGTGACAAATAGAAACGCAGATATCACCAGCGAGTGATTTATGTTTGTTGAACATGTATGCGGTAATGTTTGCATTTAGGTTAATATTTACTAATTCAAGTGCACTTCCGGTTGCTAATTTATAACATTTATTAGCAATGATCTGGAAATCGCTAGAAAATCAGATACTTAATGTAAAATTGCATTAAAACAGCTAATTCTGTTCTAAGTATGCGAAAATTTTAATATAAGATACTTTTTAATACAGTTTATTAATATTAAAGAAATTCTTAAATTTCTTAGAAGTTTTCATCTGATATTTAAAAATTATCTAATGTCAAAGTATAATAATAATAATATGTCGTGTGTGTTAGTGCATGCGTTTTTAAGGAATTTCCAATTTGTTTTTAAGAACACAAACAAATTGGAAATTCCAAATTTTCGATATAAAATGATAATTTTATATAAAATAAAATGCAAATCTGCTATTTTCCTCATAAAACTTATTTAAAATATTGGACAATTTTAAAAAGATAAATACTTAACAATATTTGTTTACTATTTTGCCGGCATCCGTAAAATTAAACAATTTACTTTAGTGTAATCAATCTACATATACAGATAAACATATTATCTATAAGATGTACTAATCTTAGTACTTCAGTTGCAATGCAAGAGCCCATTTCGAAAATTTTCCGACGTCCAAAATCAATTCAAAGCGTCGAAGTGGCATTTTGCCTAACTTTAAAATATCAAATTTTCAGTTTGATTAAAAGACGTCAAGTGGGTTAAAAAGATACTGGTATATATATTTTTTTTAAACTCTCAAAACTAATAAACCGTACTATAGGAAGCTAGAAGTGCTCTTTTAAAGGTTCATGCTATATACAAGTAACAGCATTAGTCTCTGTAATATCATTAAGACTATTAGGAACTTCTTTCATTGCCAAAAAAACTCCTGGCTGCAAGCAGGAACCTACACGTGAAACACATCTCACACACAAGAATATCACGAGCCCTTAATTAGCTGGCAAGCGAAATCGGATAGCAGCGTTAAAGGCAGATGGACGTATCGGCTCATACCTTCGTCACAATCTTGAGTGATGCGGGCGATAATCTACTGATTCTCACAAATCCTAACAGGCCATGTTAGTTTTGGTATATGCCTGCCACGCATAGCCCGAAAACCGTCAGATGTATGCGAATATTGCGACTCTGGATGCAGTGATAGAATTGACCTGACCACACTCTGTTTAGCAGTAATCGCTGGACATATGAAAGACTGTCGCGAAGGTTTTCCTGTGGATAGGCATCCCCCCTAACAGAATAAGCACCAACCTGGCTATAGTCATTCCCAACCAGAAATCCCTCAAAGAACGCAAATACGATCAAGAGCAAGAAGCCGGAACTGGCAAGCGGGCAAACAGGTCTAGACGTGAGTAGACGCCGGGTGGGTCTTTTATCAGATCAGGGAGAGGAAGCAAGGTCTATAAGACTGGTAGGGCTTGCGAAATCAGGTCATCTTACTGAAGCCTGGTTGCAGTAAGGTCAGTCCTTGGCCCGCGAGAGGTTTTCAAGAGTCCCATATTTGCTAACACAAGTGAGCCGCACATAACCACGGATCTGGATAGTCAACTTTGGCAACTTTCCTCTCGGTAAAAATGTCTACTGATTATCTACGCAGAAGATAATGTATAATTATAATGTATAATTATAATTATAATTATAATGTATAATTCGAAGTTTGCAATATTAGTGTACAATTCACACATTTGAGAACTATGTAAGGTTTAAGAATAATACATGTAATAAAAGTAAAAATTTGTATACGGGTGTACCTTTCAAATAATAGTTCAAACCTTTCTATTGTGACCTTAGTAGAATTTAATATATGACTCAAATAGTAACTGAATATTTATTACTTGAATATACTAGTACATCTTTTAAATATACATATCAATAACTCGAACAGTAATTGACAACCAACAAAACATTCATAGTATATCTGTCACCTGTGTACATGTCATGTGAACACTAGATCTATAAATAGTATATAGAAAATACATAACACTTAAAAGTAAATCATTTTAATTTAGTTCTACTGTATTACTTTACGTACTTTAATTCCTCAATAATCATCTAAATCATGGGATACATTCTATGAGATGTTGAAATTCTGTAGCATTATCGCTGATTATTTAATTACTTTTGTAAGTTAAAATATTTTACAATGATTAATATTATATTAATATAACTTCATATCTCAACGTCATATTAAAATACCTCTATCGTTAGTGTATAAATTAAAAGTTTCAAAGGGGCAGAATTAATTCATTGTAACTATCTAGCATAATATTAAATATTCTAATATCTAGGATAATACTGATTGTCCATGTGAATTATTTGATCAGCTGAGCTCTGTAGATGGCGAGTAAGAAGCAGAAAGGGGTACGCAGCAGCGTAAGACGGTAAGGAGCCACTCCAACGAAGGCACAATTTAAGCGCAATGTAGCGCATATCAAATAGGATCAAGCTGTATAAACGCCAGCTGTGAGCCGCTATGTAGTAAGAGTGGGACGATGACTGTACTAAGAGTGGGAAATTGAATACAGGATATAGTAGCGGTAATTTAAGGAGAAGAAACTTAGAGTGTGTACTTGTAGAAACTACAGGAACAGTTCTTGTCAAGCTGCTGGCGGTCGAAGGCCATTGTATGGAAAGCAATTCCTATAAAAGAAGTTCTTTTCAGACCGCTTTTAGTTGATTGTTGAATTTGTTTAATTAAAAATTATTTTCATCTAAATTAAAATTATAAACTATTGTACGGCTTAATTTTTCTTAACCATTATTGTATTTACACATTTCAGAATTCACGTTATTTCTGTCTTGAATATATTGAGTAAAAAATACTATACTTTATTATTTTGTCTTATGCGGAACAGATTTATCTAAGAATTTAAATTATATAAATTAAAATAAATTATTAAATTATATTTTCGTTTCCATTTTGATAGTTGGGTGGGTTAATTAAGTGAAGTAGAATTTAGTTTTCTAGTAACAACTAACTCTACTATATTATCACTTATAAAGTTAACGGTGACAAATATGGTGGAGGTGCTAGGTTGATATGTAATATATTAATATATCATATAATAACAAGTGTTTTAATAAAATGAATATTTCTTTTTATGACGCTTTAAATAAACTCTAAAAGTTCTTTCTGAGAGTATATAATATAATTGTGTTATTGCTTAAAATATCAACCTACAGTTGGCATATCCTGTGTATATTGCCGCATATGCAAGAAAAACAGATTTTCAAAATTATTTTGACTTTAAAACTGGTTGTGCTAAAAGATGGAACTCCTAATGTATACTCGTTTTATGATGAATCACTGACCCGTAACTATATATAAAAGAGACATCTCTTACATTTTCAGCTTTCCTTTGAATATCCAGACAAAGAGTTTCTTGTCTTTCCACCTACTAATACTCGTAACTCCAACTTTCATTTAATTGTCAAACGATAAAGTTTAAAACCGAAATAGGATGACTAATTAAAGCTCATATAAACAGTATAAATCAAATTGAAATTCTAAATTAATTTTAATTTAATGCGTTTATATAGCTGATGTAAAATATTTTGTTACAGTATATGTATATGGTGAAGCTAGCTATGATCCCTGATAAGTTACTTATTCTTTACCGAAAATTTCTGAGCTTTCGAATATTACATTTGTATTTAGTGGCATATTTTTAATAATTTTAGCGAATAAAAATATAATATAATTCAAGCAAGAATAGTACATTAAAGGTACATTTAAAAGTTACAAAATTAAGATACAAGAATGCACATTAAAAATTAATATGAAATTAGTTTGACTGTGCGGTTTGCCGCGGCCTACGGCCGCTCTTGACTGACTTTCCGATAAATTTCTAACAACGCTACTTGACGTAGAAGACTCCTGACCGGCTAGAACTTTTAAATTTACCTTAAATTCTCTGAATCCCCCGGTCGCTGTAGTGGTCAAGCGCGTAGTTGCCTTTGACGCGGCATTCGGACACCCTTGTATCGCTTCCTAAAAAATATTTCTAATTGGGAGGTGTGACTTTTGAAAAGGGGATTCTGGCCTGATAATGCCGTGCTTCGGACTCCAGACTTGCCCGACCTTTTAAGCGATTTCTAATAGGGGAATCTGACGTGCTTCTTCCAGCCGATTTGTTACAATAGGGTCTTTCGCTTCCTACGGTAGCCTTTTATCCACCAACATAGTTTTCGCACATAAACTAAGCGAAAAAAAGCCAGAAACGGTAGCCTATTTTACAATTCATTATTATACAATTCATCTATAAATAATAGCCAATTATAATATTAGCTATACCATACTGTAAAATAATAAATTGTGAAATCTATTAATACAAGCAATTTACACAATATACCTATCACGTTATAAGCACGTACACCGTCCGCACAACATAGTCGCCATAGTTCACAGCGTTACCTCCCAATCTTACGTTCGGATTTTTCTTTGGGTTTCATCACGTCGACCATAAATTTCTCCCCTGCCTTACTCTTACCTTCGTCTTTCAGCATCAATCCTATTAGCTACTGAGCAGTCTCAACTGCTGATAGCGTGAGCCCTCGCTCCTATCCAGAATTGTGTCATGAGGTCAGAATTGGGTGCTCAGCATCATCTTCTTCCAGTCGGCAGTGTTCAAACTGCGAATGCCACAATGCGATATTCGTAATGAGGTTCTAGATACGTATTGCTTATCTGGCGTGTTTTTGCCAGCTTTGCAATATATTCTCTTTTGCTCTAGCGCAACTCAGTTTATTGCGACAATACTGGAACACTTGCAGTGTGGTATCTAATACAGCATTGGAACCTAAACTAACCTAAACCAATGCAACTTAACCCTAACGTGCTAGGTTTTAATATTATTTCATTGATAAGTTTGTTATAATCTTTCTTGCGTATAAAATTATTATTCTTATTGAACTGCATATAAATAATGAAATTCTTACCATATTCTACTTCACTGAACCCGTCCAGCTAGATGATATATACTTAAGCGCTTTTCATATCGCGTGTTTAAGGAAGCTAATATAAGTTCCAACCCCTCAACTGTAGGGTCATGTTAAAACATGATGTATGGCATCATTTGATGCGAAAATAAAATGTAATCTGTGTGAAGTTGAGAGAGAAAATTTATTTTATTGTCACGTTTATTTTTGTCACATGGAATGGTGTAAATCCTAACTGAATAAATAATTCTACTCCCAGTTAAAACACACTCTATTCAAAAGTTTGATCAAAGGTTTAACATTTATGAATCTGATTCATCTATGGCATCTATGAATCAGTCATAATTTATGAATTATTATTTTAGGGGTTTTAGAGTACACACATATCTATACAAGTTACAATTAAACAATAATTATTAGAACCCTTGCCTGGTTGCTTTTTTTGTGGGAGACGCGAGTTAAGACGGAACGACGGACAAGCCAAGGTCAGATAAGTGAGACTCTACTGTATTAGCTTTGACTACGTTCAAAATAAATCAGTTATAAATCAGCTCTTCCTAGTAGGATTGGGTTTGTTTTAATTGGAAGTAGAATTTATTTATCCAGTTAGGCCTCACACAATTTTATGTCACAAATATCAATGTGACCATATAATAGAATATGTCGGAAACTTTGTAAGTACAAAGATATTCACCTTAAATTTACTGGTGCAAATTTAGCGATTAATACTTCAAAATTTATACTGTGTATAACCTCCAACTGCAGTAACACTATAAAGCCACGTCGAACTATCCTGCATCATTAAGTACGATAGGATAAATTTTAGTATACTAAATAAGTTTTAAGGATTATAAATTGTAAATACTTCACAGTCTTTATGCAACAGCAATTATGCTACATCCGATAATAACCAAAATGACACAAAGCAAGACCCCTAACCAAACAGTAAAAAAAATTCTTTACAAGATTATTGCATTAAAATTCTTATTAAAGCAGTCATTAAAAATAACTAAACTGTTCAATTGTGACGCAATTACAAATTAATTATAATTTTTGGAAATACAAACAAAATAATTAAAAATGAAAATATGTTTGACAAGAACATGTTAGTAAACTAGCAATTGCTTTGATTATGTTCTGACAGATTATGATGTAAGGACTCTTAACAAAATAAAAGGAGAATAATTGTTCTTATATTCACAGCCATTCGCAAAATATACGCGAAAGTAATAAAAAACTAAACCATTTAGCAAAATTTATCAGTAAAAACAGTGGAATGTAATTTTCAATAAATGTTTAATTGATTGTATTTTCTGAACCGCAGTCGGTATTAATCTGCCTATAAGCAAAGAGAACTTGCGGAATAATGAAAATTGTTTGAGTAAGCGTTTTAAGAGCTATACTGCAATTTTTATTCATAGTTAGCGGAACGCTATGTAAACCCAATGCAATTATGCAGTTTGCGCAAAGAAACATAAAAAGCTTCTGTTAAATATTTGCTTTTCTCTCCACTTCTATAACTTGCAATCGATTTCTATGCTTCAACGTGTTTGTACATTTTTAAACGAAATACAGTGTAACTAAGGATTATACTCTATGTATAATCCTAATTATACTCTATCTATTTTACTCTAATTATACTCTATCTATAGTACTTTTATTGCACATTATGTCCTACATTGAACTTTTCAGAGCATGCCTTGCATTAGGGCGCATTCCATGGACTTGGAGGCAGGTAAGAGAGGTATTTATACTAAAGCCAGGCAAAACAAATGAACTGGCCACGTTCTTCAGATCTATAAGTCTCATGTCATTTATTCTCAGAACTTTAGGGAAGGTATTAATCCGGCATATTAGAGATGGAATTTTAATTCAGAACCCCTTTCACCAAACTCCTGCCGTACTGGTTACAGCAGAGAAACAGCACTTTTCTAGGTGGTTAGCAAAGTGGTCGCGTTGGTCGTCTTCCGTGATATTGATATTGAGTGTTTGACAACACCGCCTTTGAATCAATTACGAAGATGCATGTCGGAGTGGGGCGTCGTCAATCCACCTGGCTCTGCTCCACTGGATTAAGTCTCTGCTCAGGGGGAGAATCTAACGCTGGAACTTGCTGGGGAAAATCTGTGCAAGAAGCACTTAACGTAGTTGAAAAATGAAAACGGACAAGGGCCTTAAAATTAGGTAACAGAAGACTTCGGTTGTACCGTTTACCAGAAGAAGGTATCTAGACGGCTTAGCCAGTCTGAAACTTCATAGGACACAAGTACCCCAGCAGGGGGAAGTAAAGTACCTTGGAGTAATACTCGGTTCCAAACTTACTTGAAACCTGCCAATTGATAGGATAATAAACAGAACTGCTATAACTTTTGCAGCTGTAAGACGAATATATGGAGAAGCTTGAGGCGGAAGGCTTACTTGTTACACAAGTTGGTTATCAGGTCATCCCAAACTTACGGAGCACTGGTGTGGTAGGAAAAGAAATTACAGATTAAGGCAAGGCAGAAACTGTTATCCATACAGAGAACTGCCTCTTCTGGCAGTTCTCTGTATGATCAGAGAGACAGAGAACTATTCTCCATACAGAACAGGGACTATAAAAACTACTCTAACGACGGCATCATACAAGCAGTGGCGGAATGCGCCTCCATCGGCTGAATACAATAAAATTACAGGAGATGAAACGGCAGAGCAATTAGACACAAAAATTACAAGAGATGAAATACTAAAAATGAAATACTAAAGATAGCAGAATCTATTTATTAATTTTTCAAATGTATACGATGTCTGACAATATTATTTATAAAAATATCATGAATTAAATAATGTGTCAAAATTTATCAAAAGTATGTAAATTGTTTTTCAAATATACAGTCAAAATTCACTAACTCGACACTTTGTGGACCCTGAGTGTGTCGAGTTTGGAGTTTGTCGAGTTATCCAGAAGATGGGCATTTCGGATGGGTTTTAGTACATGGACACACATTAAACTTGTGTTATTAATTTATTACATACCTGTATATGTAATTATTGTATTGACAATACATATGTATAAACAGTTTAAACAAAATTAAGTTTGCTGGAAAACCTGTTTGATTGAAGATTGTTATTCTTTCTCCACTCGGTGCCTAGGTCTTTCGTCATGATGTCGCGGAGGAATAAAATGTCCATTGCAGACGATCCTTGTTGTTCCAAATAACGCAATACAACTTCAATGTGATTCGCACCCTCACTGTGGTTCATCCTTTCTTCTTGTTGACTGATCTCTATGTCATCTTGTGTGTTATTTTCTTTCTCCTCCAACAATTTCATCTTCTCCTAGTGGTTCACTGGCCCCCTCTTGATTCATCCAATCTCTGATATCATCATCTACAGTTTCTTCACAACCTGGAATTTTCTTCATTACAGCAACCAAATCGGAGGTTTTATCTTCTTCAGAAAAGGCATTGCCCAAAGGATTTAAACGTTACATCCACGAGCGAACGAGACATCCAGCCAATAACGTCTACTGAATCAATCCTTTTTATTTTGCTTAGAAATTTTTTACAAATCATCATCCTCGAAGAATAATACTAAAGATGAATGGAGCTTGCGTCTGTATCTTTTCTATTAAGCTGCCAAAACGCCCTGATCCGTGAACTGAATCAGAGGCGTTACGTTCGGTGAAAGAAACACTGCCTTCATTTCTTTATGCTGTAAATATTGAGCATCTGGATGAGTCACAGAATTGACCAGGATGAGAATTTCTTTTCTAGGAAGATTTTTCGGGTTTAAAAATTGCTCCACCTGAGGTATGAATTGTTGGAAAAACCACTATTTGAAAATTGATTTATTCATCCATGCATTAAGCTGGTTTCTAAACCACACAGGCAAATCAAAGCCATCGCTGTTTGAAAGTTGTTCTGCTTCACATGTTTGAAAGCTCTTGGTTTTTTTCTTTGCTCTCCCAATCATGGCTAATTAAATCTTTTGTTCTCCTGTTGCATTGCTATATGCAACTGTGATCCGCTCCATATGAGGACTTTTACTTTTTAAAGCCAAACTTTTAGTTGGAAACATTTAGCTCTGTTTCATCACAGTTGTAAATTTGTTCCCCTTTAAGGTCTTCTTCGTAAATAAATTCATTAAATTTAATCTTTCAGTCACTTACACTGTTGGGGTCACCAGGTAATATTTCACCGCATATGCTGTGTTGTTTGACACCATCTGTCTAACCAGCCGTTACTTGCAATGAATCCGGACTCTCTGTCTTCTTTTAATTCCTCATAAAACTTTTCTCGTAGGATAGGTCCTGATATAGATGTACCTTTGCCCTTTTGCACCCGAAACCATTGATACATAGCTTTGTTTACTTTTTTGTATACGGCACGTTTCATGAATTTCTCTCCTTAACTGATTCTGTGTACTTCCTTTTTAAACACAACGATTCAATATATGATATTTGCTTCCTCCATCTGAGCACTGCAGACCGCCCACCATTTAATTCTAATGCTATTTTATTCACGTTTGCATATTTTTCTACTCTTTTGAAAGCATCTAACTTCAGTACAATTGAAACACAGGACACTATCCTTTTTTTCCTCCGGCGACATTTTTCTAATCTATTCGTATAAACTACGTTACTAATTAATCACTTCAACAAAATTTGTAAAAACTTCAAAACACAACAGATCACTTTCATCACCAATGCTAAACTGAGCGAGCACGAGAAAAGAACAGGAAGGTTAGGAAATGCAATGAACGACCAGCAGCTATACAAACGCATAAACTATGCATACGTATAAATAAGACCTTCCGCCAAGTTGCACGCGCGCTATTTGGCTTTGAGACCCTATCGAGTTATACGGACTGTCGAGTTACCGGTTGTCTAGTTAATAACTCAACTGTATGTAGTTATAAAAATATTAAAAAAATTATTATAAATTATGTTATAATATTTAAAAACAAAAAAAAATATATTGTAAATATTTATATATCAATACGTAAGTTGAAAGTTTTCGTCAGGTAAAATTTTAAGTTATTTTCTTATATTATTGTTTTTTGTAACCATAAACTTTGTTTAGTTCTGATGAAGGGGCGATTGTTCTTTGAAACATGTCAACTAATATAGGTAATTAGTATTTTTTTAAATTTTTTAATAAAATTTTTAATAAGCGTTTTTGTCGGGAACTTAATGATTATCGGTCAATTGATTTTTTTAACACGGCGACGTAAATTACTGTACGTCGGCGATTGGCATCTGACGGAAATAGGTCGACGCTTTAAATAATCGAAAGAAGAAGATTTCTATAAAGTTCTATAAAGTTGCTCATAACAATACATACAATGCGTATATTCTAATCTAATCAGGCATAGTTTCCTGTAGTAAATACAACCCACACTTATTTTTTTTTTATAAAATGATTTTGAACTTTACTCAACTGTTTAATTTCTGTGCACAAACGATATCGACTACAGATATGTAATAAAGCATTATTTTTAACAAATAATTAATTTCCGCTTATTCAAGTCGACGAAATAATCAAAACGAGCCATTTATTTTCGCCACCTACTCTTATAAAGTCTACATTACTTTTGGAAGCAAGTGTCTTTTATATACTGCTGTTGTTATGCCGGTAAAAAAAAAGCCCGGAAATTTTTAATTAATTCCGTTATGTATCATTAAAAATTTAATTAAAAGAACACAGCTCGAAGCCACTTCACAATTCTGTTAGTCGATCTTTTATCACGAACAGCTAACTTTCTATAATATCGTCATACACTGTTTTAAGTAGATTCGTTTTAGATGAATCTGTTTTTCCTTTTTGAAGTCCTTAGTACCTAATTTTATTTAAGTGTATTTAAATATTTTATATTAAATCAATTGAGAGAAAAAATAAGAGACCATGAAATCTATTAATATTAATCTATATTAATTACTGCAGGAACCTCTTGATAAGTGCAAAGTTAGTTAATAAATAAATTTGTTTGTGTGGTAGTTGGGCGTATAGTTGGTAGTTGTATGTAGATTTTGGCGAAATTAGTTGTGCGTTGATTAGTTGATGAATCCCTTGATCGAGGAATACTTTATTACTCATCGAAAAGCACCGCTTGTATCAAAACCTCACTAATCAAATTTTAGAATCAATGGGAGCAAACTTAATAAATTCTGTAAAATATACAAACTGCCATAAAATTGATTAGGGTTTCGTTCAATTCTAGCCATGATTTTTCGAAATTTCAAGCTCTTGTTTCCCCGAAGTGTTTCCCGAAGAGTTTCCCCGAAGTGTTTCCAACTTTTATAACTCTCGTTTGAAAAAGAAGTAACTGTAGAGCCGTAAATTTTGCAACAGAAACAATAAACGCAGTTTTGTGAAAGAGAAAACACTACGGAGTCTCGTAAAACTTGCTCTCCATTGCTTAAAATTGTGAATAGTGTCATTGGAAGGAAATTTGTAATTAAGCAATAGTTTAGGTGGACCTTATCTTGAAGCTTCTTTCAGCACCTCCTAAAATTCTTGGCGACAATGCTGGATCTATACTCAAAATTTGTATATTCCTTTCTATGGGTGTCACGTTGTGTCAATTTTTTCAATGCCTTCATCTGTCGATTGAAGTGTCGTCAGTGCCAATTAGAAACTTCGTCCATTTGTTTATCATCATCATCCCCTGATGAATCCGTAGTTTCTTTTATAACTGGATTTGATGATGAATTCTCAGAATCGTCATTTTTTCTGGTAAAACTCTGAGTATAATTTTTTAACGCTCCAGCTTGGTTCTGCCTTTCGGCTTCCTTTTCCAGCCTTTTTTTTCTGCTGGTAACCAGATTATTTTCTTTAACCGTCAGACAAGAAACATGCATATAACTTAAATTAAACATTATAAACTATCAAATAATGTAAAAACATAATAATTTAAGCTAAAACCGTAATTAACATAACATAAAAATTATATCCCCGTGCTATTGTGTTCTTAATAGAAAGGTAATTAGCAACTCCATCAAGAGAAAGGCGGACACTTTGGATGACAGACCATAGAAAATCATAAAAATTATGACTAATGCAAATCCTCAGTGTATAGTCACATTAAAAATATGTCAAATTAATATCTAATTGCATCTCGAGAGCGAGACTGAAGATCCACCCTAAATTGCCAAAATCAGCAGAGGAATCAAGAGAAGCTCTAAAGGAAATACATATAAAAACAATACGAGATAAAGATTTTGTATTGTTTAATGACAAATCAATTGTAGTACTTTCGTCTGAACCTAATTTGAAATACTTGTGCGATAGGGACAGCATTTTGATGAATAGGACTTTTGACTGCACACCAATACACTTTTTATAACCTTTCACAGTCAACGCATACTCAACTGGGTCACATATTCCTCAGGTTTTCATTTTACTCCAAGAGTAGAAAAGTGCACGTATTCGACACATTAGAGATTGTCGTTGCCGAGTGCGACAAGAGAAATTTGAACTTGCAGCCGAAGCAAGTCGTAATCGATTTTGGAAGATCAATTCATGAGAGCATCTTAAAGGTTTCTCCAATGGCAAAAATAGTAGGATGTCGGTTTCATCTAGTACAGTGATGGTAAGAAAATGTTTCTTTATTTAGGTTACATATACTTTCGAATATTCCAAAAAAATGTAATGTAGAATATAATAATATACTTCATGAAGTTATTTTATATTTACTGTCATTGGCGGAACCAGAGTGCCCCCTCCCCGACAAGGCCCCATCGAGCCCTGCTCACCCCTCCCTCACAGTTGACGCGTTTTACAGTATGGTAATGAAATGTTTTGCGTGTAAACTAACTTTACTTTATATTATATGTATTTTTTTGTTAATTCGCCCCTTCCGTTAATGCCGGTCGGATCCTCGCCTGTTTACTGTCGTTATTCAGCTAAAGTTATAATGCAAAAGATATTCATATAATTAATTTTCAGGTGGAGAAATATTCTGAAACTTGGGTTGGTCATTACTTACAAAGACGAACAATGCGAAAAAGGAAAATGACTAAGTTATTGTTTTGGTTTGATGTACCTCAATCAATCAGCTGTAGATGTAGCTTTTTGCCAACAATTTGCCATTAAACCAGAAGATGATAAGTTAATCCTCGTCACGGTCTACTTGACAGAGTCCAACGTCGATACAGATTATTCCGCATTATTTCCTCCAACCATCTAGGCCGCGGATACTACTGATTTGTGGTACACAACCAACGAATATGAGAGTTTCCATTCGAAGTAAAATGCTATGTTTTCTTCTTCCCATCCAAATCTGTACATATTCGTCAATAATTTGACATGTGCTCAAACAGATACCGACGTCAATATGAACAGTAGCGGTGAAAATAATGTACCAAGAGTTTCTAAGAAATCAATGCAGAAGAAGCTCTTCAATGAACAAAGCTAGCTCAGTTTAAGCTATAAAGTAAAAGCTGTATACTACCTTATGTTGTTCTTTTGTGAAACATATTCTGCAATTTCCTGGAAATTATTGTTTGATCATAAGATAAACAAGTCGCTCGAGGCGCAATCGAAGTATTTCGTTCGCGGCTTGTTTGCGTTCAAGGCGCAACTAAGGTGTTTTGTTAGAACTCCCCCATCCCTCGAGGTTCAATCGATGTGCACTCATTCAAATATATTATTATAAAACACATTTTATCGAAGCAATAATCTTAATAAATGTCTAAAAATTTGACACAATATTTTATTGATTCAATATACATCCTTTTTGGATCATTAAAATATTTATTATAAACCGCTTGCATTGTTTGAATTCGATAATCTATTTACGATAAACTCGTATCTATCAAACTAAGCAACAGCCTAATTACAGATCTACTTACCTCTAAAAATTAAGAAATCGCTCTGAAGTAAATTTTATTAACTTGTTATCAATACCGACGTAATAACAAGAATAATGCTATTCTGTAATGCTTTTCGTGCTAATGCGTGCTAATGCTTTTCGTTCAAAGAATTATATGCCTGTTCAGGCAATCACAAATTCTGCGTTAACTTTTCGTTAGTACTGTAAATCTTTTCAGCTTTTAGATATAAACACTATAATGTACTTATATTGTATTTTTTTTGCAAATGAACACATCAATATTTTTCTCACACTCACATACAAAATGCTGTCCTCAAATTTTGGCACCCTGACATATGTCTGGGTTGCCCGCTCCTAGAGCGGGCTCTGCATGATTGAATATGGAATAAAAAATTATACTCAGTAACCTAAAAATTTAATTTGATGTTTGTTGAAGTTGAGAAATTTAGGATGGGTATCTGAAAAGCCGCCACCTTGAATTGTCGTTGGACATAAATTTGAAAATGATCTGCTGGAGAGCGACAAATTTCTTGTAATAATTCTGATTGGCTCGATATTTTGAACTTTTCAAAAAAGAGATAAGTCAGCACATTAAACTATAAAACATTCGTAGATTAAATCCCGCTCCAACTGGAACAATCACTCTCATTCCTCTCTATCACCTTCAGTCCCACACAAGCCCTCTTAATCCCACTCTATCTATCTTCAATAGCACTCGACCTAGGACACCTGATTGTCACTATAAAATAACTTAGAGGATCCAACTATGTGTAGGTTTATTTTTGGGTGATAGATTCCATGAATAACGTGACATATAGCAATGGAATATATAGCAATTCCCTCCTATGCTACTGAATCTCCTCGTGCAATAACTACAAAATGAGATTGACTTTAATATTCACTTTAATTTACCTATTTCTGAATGATGTTATAATCTCCATTTTCCCAACACGCTTTAGAATAAAACACAAGACTTAGTTATTTTTAATGTCGTCAGCCCGGTATTGAATTTTATGTGACTCAGTTAAGCAACATTATAATTAAACGACAAACAGAACTGCACAGCCCTACATCGACGAATAGTCCGTAGTAGTCAAGAGTGTTGAATAAAAGAAATGCAGAAGCTTGACAGAACGTATTGAAAATAATTTAGGAAATGGGTGCATGCAAAACATTATAATTTGTGCATTCAAAATAAATCTCATCAATATAATGAAATAAAATAATATTACATTAACTTACTAGGTGCAAAAACATTAATACACATCGAGTTCAAATTTGTAAATGGATTCCCAAAGTATTTATAAAATTAATCTACTTACAGTTTTCGTCATTTTTACCATCACAAACTTAATTTAAATCACGCACTGTTATCTTCTTAATTCATTTCACTTTATTTTTATTTATCCCAATAGATAAATTTCTTTCTATAAACAATAAGTTAATTCTATACAATGGAATGCCCTATATCTATCTTCTGATACTTATTTCACTATTTAATTTATTCATGACTTAATTTGAAATTAATTTTAATCTAGTATAATATATGATTTTATATTCAAAAACCTGACTGACATGGATTCGTTTCCAAAGTAAAATTTCTTATTACTGACTAGCTATTCATGTGAGAGCTGTGCGGCTTTTATTCATTTCTTTATTTCCCACTGGACTTCCCAAAATATCCTAGCGAAATTTCAATTAGTACTTCTCACTAATTTCTCTACACCAGTAGTAAATAGCTATAATTTAATATATTCTCACTAAATTACCTATTAGCTCCATTCTACTAATTACTTTCGGCCACAATGGATTCATTCCAATTCGATCTGCTTTCTTCACTCACACTGATACGGTTTCGTAGAGTACTCTTTCACTAACTATTGATTCACTACTAATTGGATTTATTTTCAATGATAACAGTACGCTGTGCCATATATTGATTCTTACCAATCAGCGGCGATCCCCTCTGCTTCCTATAATTTGTGTAATTGACGTCATCAAACTTGTTTTTTCCGACGGAAGAAATAACGCTGCTCTTCGATTCCAAGGTGACATTATAACTCAACCAATATGTAAGTAAAATTTTCTAAGTGTATTTGAATTATACTTTATTTCATGAATAAAAGTTTAAATGAAATTCTAAGTGTTAACTAAGATTTACACTTCCTGCAACATGCTTAAACCCCTAAATATTTCAAAGAAATATTTAGACGTCTAGATTTCAAAGAATCTAGACGTCCCAAATGATTTGAATAATTATATGTATCAAGCCTGCAATCTACCATTTAACTAAATTACGACGAGGATAAATTGCCTCCTCACAATATATTTGTTTTACTTGTCAACTAAAACTTAGTTAAATTTAAAGAGACAAAAGAATTTAATTTATTGTAGAAAAGTACATTGTATCAAAAATATTCTGCTATTATATAAATTAGATTTGAACCATTCTCTAAATAGAGTATTATATTTTCGTTACGGAAACCTTATATAATATAATATTGAATTTAAAGGTTCTCAAAGAACTTCCATCTTTTTGAAGCTATTTAAATAAAAATTACTATTATTTGATGGAGGTAAATTTATTCCAGACATTATTCGGCTTTGTGATGCATATATATATATATGTAGATAATTATATAACAAACAAATAACAAACATCAGCATTTAAATTCTCAGAGCCGCATTTAAAATATTTACAATAAACACATTTTTGGAATTTTTTTAATGTATTCTTGTATGGTTGTTTCCGATAATATTAAAAAACTTAAAGTACTTGTTTATTACATAAGTAATATACTTAAGTTTGCCGTGAACAGTTATGTAAAACAGCGTTTTGTAACTGCATACACACCATCGGCATTATTGTTTTATATACGGACCTGGTTCATTTTTTTATTGAATTGTTTCGAAATCCTAGAGTAAATTTTAGAAAATTGCAATATTTCGTTTTTCTGTAAATATTTCAAATACGGCGCTGAAAATTTGTCTGATGTTTATTGTTTGTCTGTTTTTCAATTGTCTACATTTTACTCCATGTAAACATAACTCCATCTCTTCTACGTTAGGAGGAAGCAATACTGTCTCAATTTGAAAGTGTACATATATATATATATATATATATATATATATATTTATAAGTATAC
>WYDF02268038.1:0-18395 GCA_009867245.2 Adranes taylori
AACAATATAAAGAATGTAAAATTTTATAAGAGAACAATGTAATTGTAAGATCTATGTAGAATACAACAGTGTCTGTGCAACTTTTGTAAAAATCTGTACGCAACCGAGCATCCGCGCAGCTTAGAAGATACTATGATTATAAGCATAAGTATTCTGTTTCAGGAGCTAGATAAATGGATAAACGAATCAACCCATGGTGTAATTTACTTCAGCATGGGCTCAATGATCAAAGGACACACTTTCCCCGATGACAAACGACAAGCATTTTTGCGAGCATTTGCACGCCTACCGCAGAGGGTGCTCTGGAAATGGGAGAACGAATCAATGCCAAACAAACCTGACAACGTCATGATTCAGAAATGGATGCCACAACTTGACATTTTGTGTAAGTTTGAAACAATATATTTTTAACTGTTGAAATAATTGCAATGCTGGGATCTACACCAGTTCAATTACATAAGAAAAAACTTCGAGGTTTACCTAAATATTTTATGAAATTTATAAATTGCAACTTATTATCTGATTTTGCTGCAGATTATGGAGCTCAGGTTGAATTTTGGGAGTTTATTTTAATCAATGAATGAGCTATGGGCATCTCGGATTTCTAAATTAGTCACTGGCTACTGCTGCTAACAATTATATCTAACTAGATGAAAATATTAGATCATTTTATTTGATCTAAATTGATTTAATGATCTAATATATGATTTAATTATAAAGAAAAAACTGCACTTATTAATTCTAAATCGGTGTCAAATTTCCTGCTGCGTCAAACAATAATTTGTATATCGATTTTAATCCCTACACATCAAATAATCGTGTGGTATTTTCTTTCCCGTTTATTTCGTTTACTGAGATGGAATCCTCGTTTACAATCCTCTTATCCGATGCACAGTAGACCATTTCGAGTTATGTGGAGTACTCTCATTTTGTGCTTATGAATTCTACTTACTGCTACTGTTTTCACATGCCTTTCGCGTATGCGGTAAACGTATGTAGTTCCCTTGGATTGTAATTACCGAATAGTTACTAATTGCTTTGTATTGCAACAAAGCATGTTACTTGAAATAAATTAAATCGATTAAAATACGTAAAAACCTCACACTGGAAAAAGCCAGTTAATAAATTGGAACGCATTTATTGTTTTGTAACTAAAAGATATAAACGAATTTTGGTTCCGCGCATCTATTACTTGCCATATATTGTATAGCAAAAATTTATATTAAGTTTGCTCGTTGTGTTGTGTGTTGTGTGTGTACACACGTTACCTATGTTTAAGCGTATTTTCTTGAATACGCTGACTAAGAATACTATGTACGTTGGCTGTGGTATAATATTATTGCCCGTTTTCGCTGTGACCCGTGTATTGAGAGCGCGCTCACCACTTATTCGCGCTAACTGTGTATGCTATGATAAAGTAGGGGTTCATACTATGCTACTAACAGTGTTGATAATTAATATGCTAAGCAGCGTCTGATGTGGCGTATGTGTTGTACGCTTACTTCGATGTTACCTGCGCGGTTGCCTGACTGCTTACGCTCTAACGTATTAAGATCATATTAGGAAATAAATGATGTATGGTTGTATAGGCGCTGACCCGTATACATTGCAAAAATTGACTAACGGTCCAGACTTATAAATACCGAGATTTTTAGTTAATAACTTGGTTCCAAATTTGCGAGCTCGAAAACAAAACGTCCAGCAGCAGTAGCAAGCAGAGAGAGCAGCCAAGTCACAATGCCGAGAGCGATATCAGGATTAGTTGTTGTGACTCGGCAACAGTAGTAACACTAACGCGCATCGCGGTGTTATGCGGCTGTGGTTACGCGCGGTGTTATGCTCTTTTCTACGCCATTTACTGGAGTATATACGTCTAAGCTATACGCGTAGGGATTAGTTGTAGTTACTTGGCAACGGTAACACTTCCGCACATCGCGGTGTTAGTCGCATGTTGCAGACTCCTTGGAAACCTTGGAAACCGTTATATAGTGTTGCAGCTACCCATAAGAACACGAACACATGGACTACTCACATAGTTGTAGCTACCCGTGCCCTTAGCAGTCCATTGCCGACCGGTGGAACAATAAGAGCCGTTCCAATGAGCGGTCTCACGTTAAGCTGATCTGGAGCAGAATACGTATTTCTGAATATTTTTATATTCTGTAATGAATAAGATTTTCGAGTGACAGCGAGAGTCTGTCAGCGAGAGTCGGTGACAGCGAGAGTCGGTGACAGCGAGAGTCTGTCACAGTAGGATACCTGACATAACGCTAAAGTTAATCGGTTTCCTTTACGCAGGAGTATTAACTGTATCTTACATCTACCAAGCCAGTTAAAATATTTCAAAACATTTTACTTGATTGTCTTGTACTGAACCCCAATCTGTAATGGATTAGAATGATTTAGGGTTCGATCACGTTGAGCAAGTTTATTAGCTACTCGCTTACAAATTTACTAGCTGCCCGTAAACTCGGCCAGTATAATTATGTTCACTAGCAAACTGGTAGATTTCGATTAATCTGGGAGCAAAGTTATAAACTGACCTACTTTACTCGCTAGAGTGTGAGCTACCGACCTAGTAAACTAACGGTGTGTCATCAGAGCTGCTAGTGAACTAGCTGCATATATCCCGGTGGTCCCTGGTTTCTGTGTCTACAAAATGTGAAACGAAATAGTTCTGGCTGGAGGCGCTATTTTGACGTATGCTACTAAAACGTTATTAAAAGAAAAGTGGCTAAAACCATGCATAGAAAGACGTGAGATATATGTTGTAACTTCTAGTTTACAGAAAGTGTTGAAAGACACAGATCCTTTGGTATGTATTAATATTTTGGAATTATACTGTATCCATTTTAATGATTCACTGCAGATGGTAGATGAAGACTCAAGAAAGGCGATACTTAAATGAGAAAAGTAACCACAAAACTGGAAGTTGTAGTACGTTATTTAGCAACTGGTGATTTCTTGAAGTCTTTAGAATACGTGTTTGTGGTTCTTGAACCAAATCTACAAGGACTACAATTACTTCCGAAAAATCTGGTTCAAAACAAAACTACTCAGTTAAAAACATTTTACTATTCCACATTTTGTCTTTTTAATTCTGTTATCCAAGGCTTAAGTAAAGAGTAGTGCAAATATCTGAACCGATTATGTTACTTCTAACCTAAAATGAAATGATTAGCACCAGCCAAATCGATTAAGACTTTAAAATTTTTATTTAACCTTTTACAATGGTAAAGCTAGATGAATTTGCTCTCTATATTGATACGGGTATTATCCCAGAAAATATGGATGTTTTAGAGAATAGTTTTGAAGAATCTTATTCTGGATGGTCCAGAAAACAGAAATCTCATTATTGACTACTTTGTTGTCGTCAATTCAAATTCTATAGTCTTCTAAGTATCAAAATTCAACTGAAGAGGAAAATGGGACCTTCGGTGCTCCTATTGAACCGAAGCGGAATGTGATATGCTATAAAGCAATTTAGGTAAAATTCCATCACATTTTATGTGAAGTTAAACCTTGCCCAAGTTCAACCCAATTCTATCACAAGACTGGAAACACCATACCATTTCTTCGAATATTTTTTTAGTGATGCCTTGATAGAATCAATTGTTGAAGAACCTATTAGATATAGGGTTGCAAAAAATCCATCCAAACCATTTTCTTTCTATAAGAATAAGTTGATGAAATATTTGGGAATTTGTATTTTCACATTAGTGTGTGCTTTAGCATGAGGTTTTTATATAAAGAAGCACTTGGTTTTCAAATTGTAAAAGACACTGTCTAGAAAGTCATTTGAAGAAATTCGGTCAATGCTTCATTTCAACAGTTGGAAACAAGCGTTGGAAGCAAGCGACAAATCAAAAAATACGACCTTTTTCAACAGAGTTTCAAGCTATATTTTGTCTATTCCTATAGAGGAGAAGTTATCTATAGATGAACACATTTGTGCTACCAAAGCTCGCCATCATTAAAAGAATTATTTGCACCTCAAATAGCACAAATGGGATTGTAAAATATTTGTTCTTTTTGGAGTGTCTGGATGACTGGACGTATATATGGACGTACTCGCGTATATATTTGAAATTTATTCTAGTACAGAAAATGAACCGACTAAGAGACCTCCTAATGAACCTTACTTGGGTGGCAGTAGTAATGCAATTGTATGTCTAGAGATACCCAGAAATTGTTTCCATAAATTATATTTCGACAACTATTATACGTCACTTCTCGTCATATTCTACAGCATTCATTCCCTTAGTAATGCCAGAATATCTCGTATACCATCATGTAAGGTACCAGTAGATCAATCAGATACTGCATAAATTGGAGGGAGTTAAATTAAGGGAATATGAAATAGATTATAATGGAAATGAGGTCACTTATAACTATCAGAAGAGCATCAATACTGTTTTTTCCTATCTTCCTTTGTTGGTGAACAACTAATAACTGCAGTGAAATGGTTTGATAGAAGAAAAATTAAACCATTGAGACACCCTGCACAGCTATTGTTAAACAATACAACGTTCATATGGGCAAGGGTTGACTTGCTAGATAGTCATATCGGCAGGTATCGAATCAAGATGCGACCCAGAAAATGGTATATGCCGCTTTCATCATCTCTTGAACCAAAACGTTTCAAGAAATGATGAAAGCCAAAACGTTTGGCTTCTTTACCGAAGGTACAACGAAAGAAACAAAACAATGTCGGTATTAAATTTTAGACTAGCTACAACACAATGTTCAATTGGAGTATCTCTCAGAGTTAAACGTGGAAGACTTTCGGATTTACAAAACAACATTGAGGCGAAAAGGAAAAAACGAAACACATACTCCAAATCCCTCAGGATATGAGACATGACAGAGAGAATTGTTTCCCTTATGGAACAACACCCGCTTGTGGTGTAAAAATCCATTAGTCAAATCGCAAATGTCTGCACTTTGCCAGAAATGCAAAACCGTTCCTAGTTTTCATCAAAGTTTTTTAGTATTTCATAACAAATAAAATAAAATTTTAATTTGCAATTCATATATAAAATTATTTATGCAGACTAGAATGAGTACTTATATATTTTGTTTCAGCATTACCGTTTCAGTATTTTGTATTGGTACATGAATTAAAGCAATAATTTGTTATTAATAATATATAAGGTTGAAACAGATTTTTAAATAATTTTTATCATTTTTTCTGAACATAATTTACGTGTAACTCGTAAAATATCAGTCCTTTCGAATTGTTTCTCACGTTTTCATTTTTCTGATTTATATATTTTCTTACCACTATTTCGGAGAAGTTAAAGTACTTTTATAAAATTCTAATCTAATTTAAAAAAATATTTAAAGACTCCAAGGTTCTCATGAAAATTCTATATTTATTTTAAATTATAGGAATATTTCAATCATATACTATCTCTAAATTATGATAAGAAAATAGCTATAGAGAATATATAAAAATTTTTAAAGTATTTGTTTTGATGGAAATTTCATTTAAAAAATAAAAGAAATCAGTATGTAAATTGGAGAGAAATGTTTTCTCTTCTTTTTGCCTTTTTTTAATATATTCTGTAATATTTTGATAAAATAATAATATTTATAGGAAGTTTTTATAATATAAATTCAGGTCATCCAAATGTAAGAGCGTTCATTGGTCATGGAGGACTTTTGGGAGTCACCGAAGCTGTACATTGTGGTGTACCAATGTTAGTCATGCCACAATATGGCGATCAATATAACAACGCTAGATCATTGGAAGCGAAAGGTGGAGCAGTTGTGATAGACTTTAGAGAAGTCGATGAAAATGATATTTATGAAGCATTGTCAAAAGTTCTTAGTCCTGAGTAAGTATATATCCTTTAAAGTGAACCAAAATAATAAATGATTTTTATGGGCTTCATAACAATGGATTTTTAGTTTCTGGCTTTTGTGCAAGGTACTAAACATCTGGCTTTAAAAAGTGAAAGCAAAACATGTAAAAAATGTTATTTGATTTTTGTGAATTCAGTTTTCTCAGAACTCAGTTTACCTCTAGAGTTTTAAAAATAAATCTGGGACACTTCAGTATTTCAAATAATGGTAAAGAAAAATGATCGGATATTGGACAACTATGTATTTATTGATCGAAAATTGAATTACATCTGTCGAAGTTTCGAGCTCAGATCGAGGCCATTATGAGGACTACATGTTATGAAGGTGACTTTTCTCCGATTACTAAAGACTACAAAATCATTTCTTTTTCATTTTCTCATTGTGTTTACAGACATTAAGTAGGTTTTTCGCAAAACTTAATGATCTTTAATAATTTTTTCAATAGATTTTAAATCAGTTAGACACTCCAGTAATTTAGATGCTCTCAACAGCTGATAAGGTCAGTTGTAGTTCACAGTTGTTGATGTTATCTAAGTTCGGCTCACATTTTAATTAGCAATGGTAATGAAGTTTAATCCTTTTAGTTTTGTATCAATTAGTTACTTATATGGTTGATAAGGACTTAATGTCCACAATTTGATATGTAAATTTTAGTCAATAGCACAATGTTGTTTGTTTCAGAACATAGCCAATCTGAAAGTTAAATGTTAATAGTTTTTGATGGTTTATTGTAGTCCTGATGTAGACCTGGATGTTAGGTCGAAATGTAATCACATTTGCGATCAATAAATACATAGTTGTCCAAATCCGATCATTTTTCTTTACCAGTAGTCACTACATTGGACGTGAATAATAATTAGTCATTTCAAATAATGTTTGGAATATTTTTATAATATGTTATTACTACATATATGAAAGTATTTTTAAATTACAGTCCTTGTATGTGTTTATAATATTTTCTTAGAAGAATGCGATTTTCTTTAGTTGGAAGTGTACAGTTACAATATCATGATATAGTGAAATATGCAGAAATGAAACATAATTTAGTATTATTAATATTACAGTTTGAGCTAATTGCTAATAAATATCGTAATCTTTTACGTATTGTAACAAAACTAATTTACTAGTAATAAACATATATTGATTTACTAAACATATATTCATGTTTCTAGTGGCTTGCATAGATTTTGTTCTTTTTTTTGTTATCGAAATCTGTGATAAACTTTTAACAAAGTAATGAAAGAATTATATAATAGCTTACCATGTGCTGAGATAAGTGGCACTCTGCTACTACTTAGTAATAATTTTATAACAAATATAAATTCCGAGAGCTGTTTATACTACTGGAACCAACTACCCGACGAAGAAACATTGCAAGATATAATATCAGGAATCACCAGTGAAATTGATGAAGATAAAATTAAACAAGACCTTAAATAAAAATCCTATGAACGAATCCGCGTTGCTCACCTCCATGGCAAAAACAACAAACTTGCTCCTATTGTCATAGTTGAACTCAACAAAATGTACAGAGCTATCTACGATTTTAAATCACGTTTCGGTCTTGGTGTGACCGTCGAGCGTACGCGAGTGGCATAGTGTCAAAACCAGTATCATAAGTGTCAGAACTGTAGTGATAAGCACACCTCTATTGATAGAGAGTCCCATCCGCAACACAAACTCCAATATTAAAATTAACGTAGTTTACATCCCACCAGGCAGCCTAAAAGACTTGAGACATATTACTGTATGACACTACACCACCAATAGCAGCAGGACACTTTAACTTAAAGTATTGACAGTAAACAACAACAAGAGGCTATCATAAACACTGACTGGCTATCAAAAACTCCAAAAAAAACAAGAGAAAACTACAAGCGTACTGTGAAACTGAACATTTTGCAGTCGCCTCACCACAAGAACCGACACATGCGAAATATACTATAGCAGCTACAGTAGATATTGCAATACTAAAAAATATCACACTAAAACTTACCCTGTCGACGACCTTAGGTCCGATCACCTGCCGGTGATCATAATCTTGGATACTGCAGCAACTGCACTACACTATACCACAGATAAAGGATAAACTACAAAATCTTTGAAAAATCACTAAAGATTCAAAAAAAACAAACATCACAAACGCTGCCTAATTACATACTATCAATAGTGATTTTCAAACTCAGATACAACAAGTCCTAAATGCAGTCCAACACGAAGCCCAGAAATATCACAGGGCACTATAACCAAACGATAAGACTATACTAAACAAATGAAATAACAAACTGAAAAGAATGCTTGATAAACACAAGCACAAACAATGGGAAAACAAATTAGATTCACGTACTAAAAAATCGACTGTCGGCAGAGCACAACAGACAACGAAAGTGCAAACTCTTTTGTAGATTCCCTAGAAAATCAATTCTCACCAAACGAGCGGACAATGCAAGGGTACTAGGATAAATACACGACATACTAAAATGCACATTAGACTTGCACAAATCAGATACTATCAGAGAAACGGGAATTCAAAATCTGAAAAGCAAGCAATAGAAATCACACAATCAATAGAACAGCTCGCAAACGTAATAAATTCAATACTAATACACCGACACATTCCAAGTCCTTCGAAACACTCCAAGGTCATCATAATCAACAAAGCGGGAAAGTCTCTCGAGAATACCGAACACTACAGACCGACTAGTCTCCACTTGTCTACGAGCAACGTCATTGATAAAGTCATAGACACAAAATCTCGGAACATAACAGAAACACAGATTATCATACCACTAGAACAACAGGGATTCCAAACAAAACACTCCAATTCAACAGCTCTTGCGTGTTACAGAACTAACAGCTGATGGCATGAACCGAGGAAAATGCACCGGAGCCGCCTTTTTAGGCGTCACGAAGGCCTTCGATAAAGTTTGGCACCAAGGGCTGATATATAAACTACATAAACATAACATACCAACAACCTATACTAAACTGATATACAGCTACTTCACAAACACATTCCACGTAAACATAAACAAGAACGCATCACGCGCTAATCTTATAAAAGCAGGATTAAACCTTCCGCTCTATCTTATATTCTGGCAGATATTCCAATCTGACACTATTCGGACAACAAATTTATTCGATCCACGGAAACCATAAACATCGCACCGACTCGTAGTGAATTTCATATAGATACAGTGAATTGTTATCACAAGAGACCGACAACAAGTTTGCTCTTGTAACATCGATGCTCCACTAATCTTAACACAAAGAAAACTAAATGATCTAGTAGAGTAATTAAATATTTTCAAGCTAATTGACGAGTTGTGGACTACATGGGTTGTAGACATACTGTTGATAGCTGTCAAATACCTTCTTTAAGAAAAAGCAACAAGGTGTTTTTGCAATATTTCAATTAAAAAGAAAATCTGGTTCACTGTAATAACTTTTCCTATCTATTAAGCAGACTCGGTGTTGTTGAGTGTAATCTAAATAATTGTAGGTTATTTAATTATTCTACAAATGGTGTAATAGAGATGAATATTGGGAACAAACGACATAGTCCGAAGGAACAAGTAGAACTTTCTAAAATAACGTAAGAAAATAATTTTCGATCCCTCTGTATAAAGTGCTTTTGGAAATAAAACTTTTATGTCGATTAAAATATACCAACATCCTCATAAATTTGTAAAAAATAGAAGTAATGAAAAAGAATTCCAAATGACATTGACAAACTATTGCACGATGAATAATCTATGGAAGCTCCTGAAATGTCACTTTACATCCTAGCCAAGAATGTCGGCCTAATGACTACATTTAAGACAAATACGGCTGTAGACTTTTCAGGGAATGCAGATAGATCCTGTCTAGCAATCCGCGTTTGAATTCCAAGAATCCACACGTTTTTCACGGAATTCCAAGAATCAACACTCCTACTGAAATTTAAATTTCTGGAATATAAATTATAGACTAAATTGACCTGCTTGCATCAGATTATATTTCATTTAACCCTTTATTTTTTCCTTTACCTGAGGTATCTTCCCCCTGAGGAATGAAAATGACCACACAGTCATTTCCACATCACCCGACATTCGCTGTCGAAAATTTATAAGTAATTTTGAGAAAATTCTTTGAAAATATTTCTAATATTCTCTAATTAATTTTAGTATTAAACGTTTTAAGATATGCATTATATATTTGTGTAATATTTATGAAAATGGTGTGCAACGCTGCAAAACGTTTATATAAAAATTATATTGGTTTACAGTGATGTTAGTAGTAACAGAAATTAAATGTGCATTCCAGAACTAATGTAAGATTACGGGTTGTTAACTAAAAGTAATCACTTAGGAATAGCGAAAAAGTTGAAAAGTAAAAGGAGGAAATAAATCCCGTCTTAACTTCTTTTGTCGTTTTTGTATTTTTGCACTTATGTGTTTCGTGGGATTAGTTAAAGTTGCTTCACCTATCACGGCACTAGTAATTTGAAGATTTTATTGTATTCTTTTTACAAAGCACTGTTTCTAACTAAAATTTGGCGTAAGTCTGAATTTCTTTCAGTCATTAAAGTTTATGAATATTTGACACATATTTTCCTAAATACTAATTTGATTTGAAAGATGAAATAGGATAAAACTTGTTAACATATTTCATAGAAAAAAAAACAATTTTCACGGTAGGAAAACGGGGCATTGTGGAAAAACTTTCCACATTAAGATCCCAACGCATTCTGATTACATATGTGATAAAATGTATTAAAATATTCGTGAATGCGTCGGGATCGATTTTACGAACAGTTTCATTCAGGAAGGACGGCGAATTCACCATTCCGATTACTTATTTAATTAACCAGCCGTTTGGGAAAATGGGCCGGGGGTAAATTTTCGTATTGATGCGAATGTTAACAAACATTTTTGAGATTATGTTTCCACCGTGAAGCATGAAACTGCCCCAATCACCAGTGAATCACGAAAAAGCTAATTTGTACAGCAAAAAATAATAATTTGTTTAATTTAAAGTTAACGATTAAATTCTAGTAAAAAATGAATTTGATTTATCAAATTTCCTAGCAAGTATACATAATAAAATTTTTAGATAATTAAAATTTTTCACATCTGTATTGTTATTTTGACTGCATTAGACATAATTTTGATAGAAAGCTGTCTATAAATTTAACATTTTATCTGAACACGTTTACGATGAATTGAAGTATTGAAATGGATAAACAATATTTCAAAATTAAAATGTTTTATAAAGTAATGGAATTAATTATTAACCGTAATTTATTAGCATTGAGCCACTAACAATCGTCACATTTATAAGAGGGATGACCTTTTAATTTTGCATACAGCTTTATCAAAAAGCAATAGTTTAAATTTCTGTCCTTTATTGTTTTTCAAAGAACTTGCAACCATTGTCGATGCATTTTGACATTCAGTCAAACCAATTGTTAAAGCACTTATCAATGGGTATGCTCGAAATTGTCATTTGGAAACCATTGAGTGCATGGTTTCCTTAAGTCGGTTTCCTTAAGATTAAGCAACTCGATATTTTCTTGCTCCAAAAACTCAAATGTTTGCCGAGTAGTGTAAGCACTCGTATTGTTATGGTGAAGTATAATCCGGCATGTGGGTTGTTTTTTTGCAGCTCAGAAATGTTCTATGGCAAACAAACGGTTTTGTACAAACCAACTATTACCGTTCTTCGATTTGGTAAAGGAATTATAGCCACATATCCGGATTTAGATACAAAAGTTGCGATCATATTTTCAGACACACTGCGGGAACGGATGATTTTGGTTGAGTTCGCCTCATCTTGAAACATCCAAACAGTAGACTGACGTTTATTCTAGGATTTAAAAGGATAAATCTAAAACTCGTCACCACTGACAATATTGTACACATTTTTGGAACGGCCTCTGTTGAAACAATTCAGAGTTCCTCGGCACCATCTTACACCAGCCGCTATTTCTTCCTCGGTCAACAGATGTGCGATCCAACGTAGAACTATTTTTTCACGCCCAACTCATCATATAAAATCTTTTAGATTGAGATCGGAAAAATGCCCATGGAACTCTGCTGTCTCCCGGTAAGTTACATGATCTTCATTAATCATCTAACGCAGAGCATTAACGTTTTTCTGTGTGAGCTCTGATTGTAGTGAGCCTGGCCTAGGATCATCGAAGAGATTTGTGTGTCCACGTGAATTCATGCGAGAAATTGTCTATTGATGTTTTGTTTCATTACCAAAAACAGCAACCAGCTTGGCAAGACATTGTTGTTGCGATAAACTTCTTCAATGTTGTAAAATATTATCGATCGGAAATGCTCTCGATTCAAATCCTGTTTTTCAACGCCCTACTATTTGGGAAAATCCATTGTGACTGAACAACTTCTATTTTGACGCAATTATCAGCACGCGCCAATATAATGTTGATGGTTAATTTCAGAACCATATGTTTTGTTACCTGCACTCTCTATGTGGCTATATGCAAAATAAAAGTGACATCCCTCGCAATAGATATCATTTAAAGATATGTAGGGTTTTGGATAATATGCTTCAAAATAGGTAATTATGATAAAATAACAATTTTGACTCAAGCAGACATCAACTATTTGACACCATGCTGCATATAAGTTAAATGTCATCGTTATTCCTAACTCATTACATTTAAAGGAGTTGAAGTTTTGTCAATAAAGCAATGGAACCAATATTAAATATGCGAACACTAGAGATGATACAAATGAGTTCCTTTTGAGACTCCAGTGTAACCACTTTTCTTGATCAGTAACTAGAGGTTTCGTTATTAGTTCTAAAAACATTATTTAAAGTTGTTATTAGTGGCGTGTTGAGATTCTCACAAGAGGGAAATCTGAACCACAGTCAAAATTTTTTTGTTGCAAAATGATATTTTTTTACAAACGTAAGAAAATCTTATATTATTTAAAATTAAGTGGCATACGTCTACATACTTTCTCTTGCAAACTCGTCTATTACTTTTTCAAGAGAATATTTTTACACTAATTCCTTTGCAATTGATACTAATCCCAAAGCGGAAAGTCTTTCTTATCCTCTAGAATTCCTAACATAACTTTTAATTCGTTTAAGCGCGGAGAAAGAACAATCCGCAGATAAACTTTTGGTTGGGATAGGTAGTATAGGAGTCAATTTGTAATAATATAGGAATTTGAGGGCAAGCATGATCTAGCCCGCAATCTTTAAGAGATTTCCGTAACTCACTAGCATTCGTTTTGTTTAAGTCTATGCGAGATTTACTATCCTAGTCTTAATAGGCTGTACGCATGAATTTGCCTACCCATAAATTATTTGAAGCAAGAATTCCTGTTTTTCAAAAACAAGTTTGAAAAATAAATTACAAGATAATAAAGAACGAACATTTAGGCAGAGGGATCGGACCCTCGACTTCTCGAGGGAAGGTTAATCGCTTTAACCATTCGCCTATTTCACTCCTAATCACTCCGCCTATTTTTCAATTCCTATCTGTATTCTTAAATAGCGAACATACCAACAGCATTCATAAGTGCACTAGTATAGTGTGTAGGCTCTATAATTACAGCTAAGGTAAGACAATTTTTAATTCAATCGTGAAACGAAACGTATAAACGAAGTTCTTGTATTGATACGATATTTGTTTTGTGTTGCGACATTTGTATTGTCAATACAATTTGTATTGTTGACAAGCAGTTGTTATCGATGTCCCTATATAAAACACTACAATAGCAATAAGCTATAACTTAGTAGCTTACATGGCTTTTCGAATTAGAGACTCATGTCGCATCTAGTTATTACATCGTTCGTGCTATGTGGAAGCTGGCAGTTTAAATCGGATTCGAGATAAAATAATTATACATATTTAAATCAATATATAATATAAAAGTTTTAAGGTGTAGTTTCTGAAACTTGTTCTGGCTGTGGTTATTGCTGTGATTTAATGTATTTTCACTTATTCATGTCCAATGAGATCTCCTTACGTCTCACATATATTTCCTTACGATCTCCTATGTCAGTATTGCACGCTTTCGCATGCAAGCAAGTATACAGTACCGGACGCATATATGCTTTCAGTTATTATGATTGATTGATCGATTAGCAATTAGATCTCTCTGGTAACAGCACGCTGTGGTATCTATTTATTAGCACCAATCCTCACTGCTACTTATAATTTGTATAATTTACGTCATTGGTCTTGTTTTTATTCATCTGAAGAAATAACTTTCTATCCGACGGAAGAAATAACGCCACTCTTCGGTTTCCATGGTGAAATTCTAACTTAAGATGTTTTAAATGTTTTTATATTATACTTTATTTCATGAGTAGAAGTTTAAATGAACAGTACAATACTGACCAGGGTGCTGGAAAACATGTGGTGACGCGGAGCATATGCTACACTCAAGTGCTGTGCAAACAATGTAATGCTGACTAGAATGACGTAGAACACACAATGATTATCTGCACTACAAGCGTAGACTCCACAACAAAACAAAGCAAATTTACGCATTGGCAACATTCTATCATTGGTAACGTGGTTTTTTTCAATAATGGAAAGCTATCCACATATTTATTATCGGATTGACACATGCCATTCGGGGATTGACATTATCGACCCTTCCGAAGTAATGGTAACGTGGTTCCAGGTTGGGGCGGCAGAAACACTGGAGGATTGAGCTTAAAGGTTCATTAAGGATTAGTCCCACATTCCTTCATGTTCGCGATACATAAAAGGCTCGCGCCGTACAAAACGTTGAAATTTTGAAGACAACCAAAAATATTCTGTTCAAAAATTGTTTCTGTATTGTTTCTGTTCCTTTAAGTTTTTTTTTTTTTGTATTAAAAGCTCGAGTAATGTTTAAGCAATTTCGTGAGTCAAATAAACGGACTATTAAAGTTCAGAGCAAATTGATTAAAATAATTCCACATCTGAAGTAAATTCCACATCTGAATTCATGACCGAAAATATGGAATCAAGCTCCTTGTCTAAGCACACTTTTTCGTTTCGTCTAAGCAACCTGCTTAAATAATGACAACATTTCACAAAATATAGCCATCCTGAATTAAATAGAAGGATCAAGCATACAGCACTATCTAGCATAAAACTAATTTGGAATGAGGGCAAATTGTCTCATTACAATATGTTCAATAAAAGGATATCTTTATAATATAGTTTTGAATCTTTCAAACACAAACATTCTTCTCACAAAAACATATGTGTTACTTTTGTAGGTATTTATTTAATTTCAGATGAAACATCAGAACTGCCCTATATAGTATAAACCACTTTTAATGACTAATGTATAAATATTGATATATGTAGTGAAAGTGTGATGGGTGCAGGTCAAAAAGTATGTGTTATTAGTTGTGTTACTTTTGAAGAAGTAGCGCGATATATTAGTATATGAGAGATTAAAACGAAAAATGTTGAGATGATTTCTTTTACACTCTCAACTACGTTATAGCCCTACTATTTAAAGTTAAATTAATTTCATCTAACTTATATTTGTATTTTGCGTTACAGAATGAATGCCAGCATGAGTAAGCTCTCCGAACTATTCCGTGATCGACCTATTTCCGCTATGGACAATGCCATTTATTGGATAGAATACGTTGCCCGGCATAAAGGGGCACCTCATATGCGTAGTGCTGCAGTTGGAATGCCATTTTACCAATACCTCTTATTAGACGTTATAGCCTTTTTAATTGCAGTAATCTCTATTGTACTTTATGTCAATTACAAAATAATGAAAGCGATTTTAAGACGACTCATGAGAAAATTTCGAAGTAAAGAAAAACAGAATTAGACTTCTTTCGAATAGTTGTTATTTATCGTAGTTAAATGTAGAATTAAGTTAGAATTAGTCCTATATCAATTTAAAATGTTTTATTTTTAGCTAATTAAATTGTAATTAAAATTTTATGTAATTTCATTTTCGGAAACGTTTGGAAACAGTTTCTTGAAAAAAAACAACCCGTTTGTGTAAAAAAAAACAACTGTTTTAAAAGCTGTTTGCAAAAAGCAGATTGTATTTAAACGAGAAACGATTTATAATATTCAAACAAAAAACAAAACGTTTAAACAAACTAGTTTAAGATTAAAATTCTTCTTCTAACTGCAGGAGAATGTTTCAGTACTTGATTTATAACAGATAAAGTATCAAAAAAGTATATTTATTTCAAACAGAAATATAATATAATATATGAATAATTCAATGCAATAAATTCTAGAGTTTATTAAACATTGTCTTTAAAACATTATTCCTTTATAGTATTTATTACATTATTAAAATGTTTTAAAATATTAAATTTTTAAGTCACATAAAATGAATTACTTAGCACTTCATGCTAAAATCAAAATGCAATGAACCAGACAATAATAGAAGGAGCAATATTTCCTTTAAGTATTTGAATCTTATCGAAGCAAAGCTGTTGATAAGAAACAGATATTTAAACAAATCGGTTTGATAAACCGCTTTGGAAAAAAAACTTATTATAGAAACAGATAACAAATATAATAAACAGAGAGAAAGAAACATGTATATAATCATACGCTGATACCGGATTATCATCAATTCAATTAGCTAACGATTGCAATAAGCAATTCCCTAATAAATCATTAGTTCAATGAGTAATCCGCTAATATAAAAATATAAACTGACTAATCAAAATCTAATTCAAACAAATGTAATATACTAACTAATAAATCTGTTTAGTAATAACTAATTATCAAATAATATTAATAAATTCATGTAACAAAAATTTAATACGTTTGAAAATGAAATCAAAATAACAAAATCAAGAGACTTGCCGCCGTGAGAAAGATATAATCGTAAAGAGTATTCCATCAGCATAGAAAAACATATAAATACTTATAACTACACAAATTCATCACATGTTTATTCTAAAGGCATAAACAACTTTCGCCGAAAAGCTAGCTGCATCCTTTTTTATGTAAATGCATAGGATATTTTCACATTTCAATATTTGTAACGACATTTTTGTTTTCGTTTTGTTATTTTACGTTTGACGACTTAACGTATTTCTTTTGTGGAGGCGATTTATATTCTTTGCTGGAAAAAGCGATAACGAACATTTCCACCACTAATTTTCAATAAGCAGTAACACTATGCATTCTTTTGTTGTTTTCGTCAAATTTGGTTGGTTGTTACATCAACGTATGTAATCAGAATGCGTTTTTAATGCAATGTTTTTAAGAGTTTGGTGAACTAGGACAGCTCCTATCAGTCAAGCGTTTCATCATTTATGCTTTCATCAACAAAATAGAGCATTATCGATCCTTAAATTTCTTAACGGACAGAAAGAAATTTTTGATTGGTCAAAGTTTTAGACTACCTAAAATTTTCTAGCAGAAACTTCCTTCAAGGCACGTCTTTTTATCAGCTGACGCCGAAAAATGCCACCGGCTTCAACAAGATGCCAGAAGCAGCCTGTTTCCAGAAAATTCGCATGAAAAGAGCCGCTCATTCTAATCTATCTCAGGCGCATTTTGGGTCTTACACCAGCTGTTGACGAGTGAGCTAAGTTCGCATGCTAAGCTAGCTTGAGCCACCATCAAATGATCAAACGTATTCCTAGAGAGCGAGAAATCGCACTCCGGAAACTGATTTGTAAGCGCCACCAAGAAAAATCCCTTATTTTATTTAAATTAAATTACATTCACCTACAGTAAGTAGCAATAATTCTACGAATCTTTTGTTCTCTCATCACTAACTTCTTATTTCATTCACTCATATCAGTTTTTTATACCCCTTCTTTGATAACCTACTTTGTCAATGGGAAAGTCAATTTCACAGAAAGAGGCCAACAAATCACCTAATACACCGAAACAACGGAGATGGCAGAGATAAAACTACAGAGGCACGGTGGATCACCACCGAGGATCAGTCTGATTTGGCGACAGCGAAAATCAAATCGAATCAGTTCATGCGCAGATTAAACAACTGCACGGTGCTATTTTAGAAATTAGTCAAAGAAAGAGTCAATAGCGTAGGCCATGGCAAATTGGACAGCGGAGCCGTTCGCGCCGTAGGCAAATACTGGGAAATAGTGAGTCAAGAGCGGCCGTAGGCCGCAGTAACGCGGACACCTAAACTGTCCGCGCCGTTGGCAAGTACGGGAAATGGGGGATTAATGGGTAGGTCATTTTTGGGTCACGCAAGTTTTATTTAGTTTATCCTAAACAACTATTTAGGAGATATTATTAACCTACAGAACTATCGGCCAATAAGTCTGCTCTCGCACATATATAAGTTATTCATGAGAGTCATCACGAAGAAAATAACAACGAAACTCGATTTCTATCAACCCCATGAACAGGCAGGCTTCCGAACTGGCTACAACACAAATGACCATCTACAGGTTGTAAAAACACTTGTGAAATGCATGGAATATAACAAACCACTCTTCCTCATATTTGTTGACTATGAAAAAGCCTTCGACACAATAAATCAGCAGGAAATGCTAATTGCTCTGACGGAATGCAGAGTTGATCATAG
>WYDF02268060.1:0-18392 GCA_009867245.2 Adranes taylori
TATATATGTCGTTTTTAACATTTTTCTGACAAAGTTATTTCTATTTTAAGAGAACATCCTTAAATGGATTTTAAAATGGTATCTTAATAACGATTATGATGGTGTCAGCAATTAGGGTAACAAGCCCGAGCCCAGTACAGGTAAAGATATTTTCTTCGCCAAAAAGTGTATTGTTCATTGTAAGTATATTGAACTTCTTAAAATTTACATCTACAACGAAAAATGATGAAACTGTTCGCTGTGTAAAAAATGACGCAATAATCAATTCTCTAATCATTCATCAGTTCAATGAGTAATCCGCTAATATAATATATAAATTGCCTAATCCAATCTAGTTTGATTCTTCCAAACAAATGTAATATACCAATTAGTAACTAAAGTTAGTAATAACTAATTATCAAATAATAAATAATATTAATACAAATTCATGTTATAAACTTTATAACACTAAATCTTTATAATATAAAGATTTAGTACGTTTAATATAAAATACAAATTCTGGTAACACGACGTGACAATACATATCGTCAAATAAAGCCGACCCGCGTAGGGAAACATATAGATACTTATACTAACGCACAATCTCACGTGTTTTGGTGCTTTCGGAGAAGCCACGAAATCCAATCAGAAGATGACTCAATAACATATAATCAGAATCCTTTTATTTCTCCATTTTCAATTGCTAATTTTTATATTTTTCTGAACATCCTAACGATTTTTTTTTGTATTACAACTTACTTTACAACGTATTGAAAATAATTTAAAGTGGAAGCGAGTGGAAGAAACATAAAATTGATGTTATAAATATTACAAAACAATAAAACAAGCTATTTAAAATATGTTTTTGAGTCCACTATTACAGTGTTTGTGTACTTTATTATAATAACTTGGAACAGCGAATTTTAATCCGACCCTATATAATCTTATGTACGATTATATTATATGTTACAAATAAACATAATGAAGTATAAAAACCAGTATAGTACTTATAAAGTAAAAATGACCTGCTTTGAATAAAAGAATTCTGTAATAAGCTCGAACGTCACTAATCATCCTTCGCTTGCATCAAAAGGCGAAAGCTCTTTCATAAATCATTATCAGCAAGACACAGTACTTTTGAAAAGCAAAGTAGTGTGCCTGCGAAAGCTCAGATAACTTCTTACGAAAGAAATTTTATTATCAGCTTGTTAAAAAATTGTAAAAAGAATGATCGCAGAATCAGCAGAAATTGATATTTGTAAAATACCAGTCTGAAATGACTCAACTCATCGCAAAACTTCTTACCCACAAATATTAAAGGGAATAGTGCTAAAGCTCTTGTAAATTCAAAATCTACAAATCAATAAAACGGGAAAATTACACTGAATTCTATTGTTCTATTCAATTATCTGATTTCAAAACAGGAAAATAATATTTTTTCAACAAATTAATTGGAATGAATTTACAAGAAATTAAAATTTTGCGAAATTTGTGCATTGGCATCTGTACCGACGGTCCTTTGTCTGTAATGGATCTATAGAAGAATCGCATGTAAGGGAGTATAGTACAGATATATTAGTTACCTACTCGTTTTGGAATCGGGAAATACTCATTACACAACAATTACTATAATTTGATATAATGGTTAATTATATAAATCAAGGCTATAAAAAATCTGCTATTTAGTAAATTAGGCCGGCTATGTAGAATAAGTGTTGGTTTTCCATAGGGAAAGTTTTAACCAGTGTGCTTGAATTAAAAAAAACAGAATAAAGATATTTTATCAACAAGATAATAATGATTTTGTTGATTTGTTGGATGACAAAATATGGTGTGGTTGCTTACTTATATGATATTTTTCCTATTTTTACATAGATACAAGTATGCAAGGACCACATGAAAATATTTTAAACTCAACCGATTAATTGTTGGCATTTCAAGAAAAATTATCTTATGTAAGAATAGAGCACTCGAAGATAGTTTAAAAATGATTGAGTCAGTTACAAAAGACTTATAAAAAAACTCATCAAATAGTTTTTGATCATTTGACAAAGAGCAAAAAAGTTTTCATACCAGTACAATATGTGCCTCACAAAACTAATCCTTAAATTTCTACTTATAAGTTACAAATGTATTCATGTTTATATATATTAAGACTCTATGCATCAATTTATTAGCTGTGTAATGCATTTGATATATTGCATTTTATTAACTTTGCATAATGCATTTGGACGAACTAATATTTGTCATTTGATTTGTTCTGGAATATAATTGGAATCCATTACCTGAAAATATGAATAAGTTGTAAATATCTTATTACAATTTTCCACATCCCATTTGAGCGATTCTGGTTTTTACGGTTCTTCTTTACGTAACAAAAAAAAAACGTAAAGAAGATCCAAATTTTTAAATTTCTATCAGAGAATGAGTGTAGCATTACCATGTTTACGCCCAAATTTAGATGAAATTATCTGAAAACGAAACTCCAATTTCCCATTAAATGTAATTTGTAATTTAATATTAAACAAAGGTTTTGTTTACTTTGTGATGCAATTTTTAATTTAGTTTTCAATGAAAATTATTATCCTATGCTCACTTTACAAAATATATTATATGTGAATAAATCAATAAACAAAAAAATCTTTTAATTTATCTTATTCTTAGTGTGTCGCCAAAGTTTAAAATTATTAAAAGTTTACCGTGACGAAAAAAGGTTGAGAATCACTAATCTATTCTATGAAGTGTTATACAAATTATAATTTACATTTGTTTTAATTTTCTCTCAATAATAAATAGAAGAATAAATCGATCCTTCTTGACAAATAACATTTTAGCTATTATTTGAAAATAAAAATCAACTTGGTTTGAAACAAAATTTATTTAATAAAATAAACTAAAATTATTTGACTTTAAATCATGAACGATACTATATTAGACTTGTCTATAAGAGCGTTTAATCTTGTAGGCCTCTTTGTATGTTCTAAATCCATAAAATATAAGATTTTTAAATTCATATGCCTCTTTATACTTTGCATAACATTAATATCAATGATATTAGGCATTCTAATAAATTGGGAAAGAAATGGTAGTCAAGTGTTGACTAAAAATATTTTACTTCCTGGGGTGTTGCTTATAGCTATTCGATACTTGATATGGATTTTGAAAGAAGACGAATTTTTTGAAATCAGAAATATTTCGTACTTATTTTGGAGTTGGGATAAATTTAGTCTTGATATTTCTCAAAAACTTCAAAATATTTATAACACAGTATATTTTATACTACTTGGATTCTGGATATTAACTTGCTTTGGAATTATTGGTCTAATTCTAAGTCCATTATATAGCGATCACGTTGCAATTCTCCAATATGAATACTGCGATCTAAGCAATAAGACCTGTCTTTATTTTAAAATGTTTGTGGATGGGTTATTTCTATTTCATTTTGTTTATATTATTGAACTAAGTTCTGACACGATATTCGTTGCTTTGATTTTAAGATGCTATATCGGATTTGAAATGCTAAAGTATGGAATCAAAAATTTAAGTCTATATAGAAACAGCTGGGAGTTAAAAATGCATATGGTTGAGTTTATTGAACAGCATATTTTTGTTTTAATGTAAGCTGATATTAAAAATATTTAATTTGATTTTCTTTTTAACACTCTAAAAGCAAAGTATCATACTTTTTGATTCTAATAGCAGTTTTTTACTTCTTTTTAAAAGAATATTTACATTTCTCGTTACTTTGTGAGTAAAAGTAAAATTATTTACAGATGTAAAAATTCGTGAACACCAGCTTTCCTACACTGGAAGTCATTAGTTTCATTATAAACATTCAATATTAGTTTCATTATTTCGCAAAAAACAATTTGTCGCCATGCCAACGGACATTCAACCATAATGTATATGTAAGTCCTAATTAATATCACATATATCCAAAATTACATGAAAAAAAGTTTTATGAGATTTATAAGACGGTGCTTTTGCGCTTGGATAAATGTTGTTATCAGTGGCGAGTCCAAATTATAATTTTGAGAGAGTTCAAATTGATCACTTTATTGAAAAAATCAGTTTTAAAATGAGGAGGCAAAAATTTTGCTCCCACATAGTACCTGGTCCAATGGAATTAGAACCATGTGTCCAACTGGTATAGTACACGATGTTGCTACGTTCATGTTTAACAAACTTTTAGTTATAACTGAGAAACTATGAAAGATAAAAAAAATATATAGTAAAGTTTCATACGTTTCGCCTGTCCGCCCGTAGGTATTAGAATTATACGCTAATAGTGAGCGTCATATTCCTCGCTGAAAGCATCATAACATGTACTGCTTCAATATTTAGTTTCAAAGTTTTCAAATTCTTAAAGCAAAGAAGTGCTTTTAACAGTTCATGATCATCAGCGTTTAACTTGTACTTTAATTGATATTTATAACATAATATTCAAGATCCACTTGATAGTGTCCGGCCTGGTTAAACGTAAACATTTTTTTTTAGATTAATGAAACAAATTAATAAATTATTTCGTGAAGTATTACTTTTCCAATACTTTTTGGACGTCATAATCACCACCGTTATATTTTACGTAATTGCACATGACTAGTAAGTATAATTTTATGTGACTTTTCCACCATGAATATAAAAATATAATTAACGGATGCGCATAGAAATACTGGAAGTAATAGTTTTAGACGGATTTGAAATAGTCAAGACTTACTAGCTTTCTGATAAATTTTACAGATAATCAATTATGTTCAAATAATATAGTTTTCTAGGCTCCGGGACAATGTGAAATTAAAATCCGAACAGTTTTTACCGTCATATATTTAAATTTTGCGTTAGCAGAATTCGTCTTAAACAACAAACGTATAAGCTCTGAACGACTAATAGTCAGCGATGTAGCACCTATAAGACAATTATTTTCTTATATGACATAATCATAAAGCAAGTTATGCTATTCCACAAAATTTCTGGAAATGAAATATTCGCTTTATAAGAAGGGAGTACAAACAAATTTAATCTGATAAACCGATCAATATCTCATAGAGATTTTTTGACACTGTGATTTCCGTTGGGTTATACATGTTTATTAAAATGAAATCTGTATTGACATTTGCATATTTTCTTCTTCTAGAGGTTTTATTTTCAATGATAATTGTTTTACCCAAAAAAATGCTGTTTTTCTAAATTATTTTCAGATAATTTTTTATATAATTTGTCGTGGCGCGTAACTATACCATTTATTTTGTTTTTAAGCAAACTCAGTATGGATAGTATCACATTTTATTTGTTATTAATAGGAATGAATACACAAATGTTTCTGTATGCAGAATGCGGTTCTTTAATAAGGCATCAGGTAACAAAGTTAATTAATTAGAATTTTTTTACACCTAGTATTATATCTCACCATTGCCACAAATGTAACACATGCCAAAAAACAACGTTTTTAGAAATAGCGAAAAACTGTTACAACAAAATAGAACATTGTAGAGGCGACAAAAGCGAAAGCACAAACTGAAGTAAACAATAATAAAGTCACTTTCGTTAGCGCTTTTATGTGACGTTTTATAAAACATTTCTCTGGGTGTTCTTTTCAAAATCTGAGGACTTTCATATAATGCCACTTGACTTTATCTTATCGACATCTAAAAAAAAATGCCCCGTTCTTCCTGTAGCAACATGAAATTACAAGTCAATGCTTGGCAACCTGTTCGTTTGCTGTTCGGATCAGCATATCGTACTGATCTATGTATATAGGGTTGTTTTCTGTAAGTGTACATCCTCTCCTTCATTTTGACGATGTCCAGAAGTGAGAAATTTCTGCTCAATTCTAGACACTGAATTTATGTAATTCATACGAGTAGTTAGAGATAGTTCCTACTGGACAGCCACGCCGCCACCGAGAGATGTTCCAAATCACTCTAAAATGGCACACGTTCCGCAGAGCGATATTTTGAGTATTCAGAACAATTATTTAGGTGGTTTGACAGCTGTCATTTGAAAATCCAAGATGACAGGTGACAGCTAACTTCCGGGTGTCTTCCTAGGATTCCTCGACTAGATTTTTGCTGACAATCTTGAATCTGTTGGCTAGAAATTTAAATTCTACGCGGTGGAGTTGGGCTGGAGACTGAGTAGGGCTGTGCTTTGGGACCTAGAAGCTGGGGTTTAGCTCTACGGCTCTTTTGGGGGCTCAAATTGATTATGAAATATTTTCTTTTTGTTGGAAGGTTCTTATATATTCTTAATATAAATATGTGATTATTGTTTTAAACAAATCAGATCTTTTACAAATTATTAAACTAAATATATAATAATCCCAGTTTCAACGCTAAGAAGATGCATATACACGTGCACTCTTTTTAATTTTTAGATTTGAGTTGCTCACGTATTTGAAAGGTGCGTACACACTTGTAGTTTTTTAGTTTTTTTTTTAACTAAATGATATTTTTTTAAATAAATATAATTAAATCTCCGATTTGCAATAAAACCAGATTGGTGTGACTTAGCCAGATTAATATTCTCAATACGAATTCATCCGATTTTATGCAAGTAAATTTCTATTACAATAAATGTATAAGCAAATAAATAAAACAAATGATTTAAGATAATAGCATATAACTTACATTAAATGATAAATATTTACATCGTTTTTATAGTGTATTAACGTGTTTCGTTGATCACTTCAATATTAGTAGAAGGATTTGCAAACATAAGCCTAAGCCTAAATATTTCAATACATTTATGGTATTCGTGTTTTGGTATACGTTCGGTTAGAAACATATATATTTCAAACGCTGTGTCTTTTGCTGTGTCTTCATTTTATGGAATCCGTAGATGTTTATCTCTTTCCAATTTTTTTTACCGCCCATTGCTGCAGCAGAGTCATTAGCGTTCTCGCTAAAGCTTTTTTGACTTGCCGCAACATTATAGTATGATGTAACTAGCGACTGATATTTTTCCAATAATCATTTCATAATATTTTTATATTTAGTAGGACAGTTTCCCCGATTTTGCTTACGTACATCAAAATTATGATTTAATGCTTTTGATCTTAGCATAATATGTAAATATGTCTTTTCATCTTATTCTGTGTAACTAGATGGTATCTTAAAGAGCAAATCAAGTAAACCTTCTGTTTTCTGATATGTTATCTCGCGAACTTTAATAAGTTTCTCTTTGATGAAGACACAGCTCTCACCAAGTTAAATCCAATGCATTACTTCGGTTCTGATATTTTCGTTTTTTGTTCACCTGATGTTGTTGTCCAACCCTGTCTGGACTGGGAAATATTTTACTTTTACGATATGACAGAGGAGTTGTAATTTCAGAGGTTAACGCCGTTAACAGCGGTTAACTTCTTTTTCTGTTGTCAACATTATGATTGTATGCACACACGTTTATTCAGTACAAATTCTGATGAAAAAGTGGCAGCGAAATGGGAAATCAGAAAAATTAAATGTGCACGCGTTTCTCGTTCAAAAAGAATAAATACGGAGAAGTATGTACGCAGTAAGTTGCTTTTTTTATAAAGTAGCTTAGTAATGAAATGCTAGATATAGAAAGTATATATGGAACAGGGTACCCTCAAATTCAGGGGTTCTTAAGCTAACGACACTTTAGAAGCCAAATATATAAGTTTTGTGTGTAACGAGCCCCCGTAGACAATGCGGGATTATATAGGAATTAAATATAGATCGAAGTACTTTGGAATGCCCCCATACGCAATAGCCTCCCTTCGTAAAGAGGTTAGTAATACAAAAACATAGATATTAACAAATAATATAGGGCAAATGCGCCAGTAGACGATGGGGTGCTATAGTGTATCACCCTTGTAAATGGGATTAATAAAGCATAAAACATAGGTATAGACATATATTATAGGGTAAATGCGCCAGTAGACGAAGGAGGCTATAGCGTAGCCCCCATATCAATGGGATATATAAAGCTAAAAATGATAGAAAGTATTGTACAACATAAATACTATAGGGTGAATGCACCAGTAGTAGACTCAGGGGGCTATAGCGTAGCCCCGTTATAAATGGGATATATAAAGCAAAAAGCATAGGTATAGACAAATAATACAGGGTTAATGCACGACTTGATGAGACCTCGTCCGCTACGATATATATATATATACCAAAAACAGGTAGAAATTGAACTGATAATAATAATTGAAAACTTACATTTAAATATTGTTGACGAATGTCACAATTTCTCTGCACAATTTGGAAACTTTATATATATTAATACAAGTACAATAATATATAGTGATCTGTACTCGTTGGAGTTCAAATTGTACATGAGTACGACGGAGCATCGCTGAGGTACTTATAAGCGTGTGAGAGACAGAGAGAGAAATAGCGTGTGTTGGAGAGATAGACTGTGCGCGCGTTGCAGAGAGATTGAAACAAAGCATGATGCTGAAAAACAAATATATGCAGTAAGATTTCGCATTTTCATGGAACGATTTCTTTGAAAACTGTATATTCATAATTCATGGAACACGATAACGACAGGACGGAGAGTCTCCGATTTCGAGGTCAACAGTCTGGCCATAAACAACACCTGTTCACACAAGAATAAAATTCGTCGAAAACTGTCTAGACATGATAGAACATGATAGATAACGAAAGAATGAGTAGAAGTGGAGGAGTATAAATACCTTATCGCAACGTTCAAAAAATCTATGGAAGTGCAATGGATCACCTGCTTTCATCATTCCCATTTGAACGACAACGAGAAGTTGCATCGCGCAAAACTACTGACAGTAGTGTTGATATAGAGCAAGCTATTGAAGACTTTAACAAACAAGTGAAAGTGAAAGATAAAGAGACATCCGAAATAATCCTCATCGGTGACCGAAACTACTTTCTGAACGCATCTCGTGCCCATAAAGTGTATATCGGTCTAAATTGTGATCGCGGCTTGGTGCCAGAAATTCTGTATAATTCCATCCGTTGTGATGGTTTAGTTGACAGCAGTTTTACAATGAAATAGAAACGTATGTATGTGAAAACAAGGATAGTAATGATAGTTATTACGTAGGAAACGAAATTAATAATCGTTGATGGTTGCGGTACAGAGTTCTATAGTTCAAAAGACAGAAAGATTAAAATTGAATAAAAAGGTTTATCGATTATACTCAAACAAAGTGACTTTCTTGCGCTTAAAAACATTAAAAACAACTTTTCAAGCGCTTAAAAACATTAAACCGCGAATAAACCTAGAACTCAACGCGCTAAAGAATCTGCAATTCTATTAGTTCTACACTGCATGTTTAGAACGTATACCGAAAGATCCGATTAGTACAGATTACACCGATAACCAGAATCCTAAAGTTCAAAGTTCTGGAATATATAAAAACGTGAATGACAGGTAATTCATTGGAAATAAAGAAAAACTGTAACGTGGAGTGTATGTCCGAAGTTGAAAGTGCTCGAGTTCTTCTAGAGTTCTTCGGTCGAGTTCTTCGAAAATGCTCGTAGAAGTGGAGCATGCTCGAAGTGTATGCTCGAGTAAATTCCTATAAGGTGATACAAGATTTACAGATTCAAAATGCCAATTACGCTCAAACAGCATCAAGTGAAGCAGCAGAATCGAGACTTAAGAGCTAGAAGTGAAAGATTTATCGTGGAATGTAAACAAATACAACAACTAGATGATTATGTAATAAATAAACAAGTCCTATCGGAATTCAATAAACTTAAAATCTAAACTGTGTGATGGAACCTATTGAGCACGTAGATGAATGCCATTAACCATGACGAAAACAATATTTATATCATGTATTATAACAAATTTATTATATCATGTATTATAATAATTATTCAAATACAGCAAGTAATAAAATTAGGATGTTTTTATTGATGTAGTAGACTGAAATTAACTGCTAATAAGAAAAAATAATACATTCACTATTTATAAAGTACACTTATTTCAAGGGCATGATGTAAATATAGATAGAAAATTAACTGCTCATAAGAAAAGGACAGTTGTTTTTTAAATTAGATATATATTATTAAATAATATATATATCTACTTGAAAGTCTCATTAAAAAAAATTAAGTTAGTATCTTAACTTCTGTACGGTGCAGTCTTGGAAGCGGAATCGAATAAGTAGTGGATGTACTTTCGAACTGTGGACATCGGAATATATAAAGTGCTGACGTGACTCTGTAAAACGATTATCGAGAAAGCATCCAAATATTCCACACGTACGTCGTCAAAAATATGTACCAAATGTAATTAATATTGTGAATTGATTAGGAGAACAGCGCAAGCTTGCTAAAATAAGGTTCGAATCCTAATGAGTAGTGAATGCACTATATATTTCCTTAAGAGCAGTTAATTTTCTAACTATATTTATAAGGCACAATGGAACCGAGGGTACCTTATAAATACCTAATTTGCTATATATGTTCTCATTAGCAATTAATTTTCTATCTACATTTATAAGGTACCCTTGAAACGGGGGTACCTTATAAATAGTAATGTACTATTTTTCATTATTAGCAGTTACTTTCAAGCTGCTGCATCAAAGCAATAAAAACATCCAAATTTGATTAATTGCTATATTTGAATAATATATATGATATAAATATTGTTTTCGTCATAATTAATTACAGGTTCAATTATACTTGCTCAATAGGTTCAATTATACAGTTTAGATTTTAAGTTTATTGACTTCCGATAGGACTTGTTTATTTATTACGACAAATCTTTCAATTCTAGCTTTTTAATCTCAAGTGTGTCGCTTCACTTGCTGTTTGAGCGTTAATGGCATTTTGAACCTATAAATCTATTATCACCTTATCGGAATTTACTGAAACAACTTCCAGCATAAACTCCACGTCTCGATTTTTTATTTCAAATCGATTACCAATCATCCACGTTTTTATATATTCCAGAACTTTAGTATTCTTGTCATTGGTGGTATATTACTAATCGGATCGTTCCGTATGCATTCTAAACATGCCGTATAGAACTGATCGAATTGCAGATTCGTTGGCGTTTTGAGTTGTAGGTATAGTAGAGCTGTAATGTCTTTAAGAACCTGGAAGTTCCTTTGATTGACTATAATAGATAAATCCTTCTTTTTAATTTTGATCTTTTTATCTGTTTCACTATAGAACTCTATACACCAACCATCAAAGATTACTAATGTCGTTTCCTTTCCAGAATGATCTGCATCTCGCTTTCGTTTCAGTGACTTGTATTGTTTGGGCATTTATAATAACTATCATTGCTATTGTTGTTTATACATACATCGTTTCCATATCATTATAAAAGTGCTGTAAACTAAATCATTCCAACTGATTGACAGAATGTTTCCAACAGAACATTTTCTTTTTAACGCGTAGTATACAACAAATATAACTGGCACCATGTTAGACCGATAGACACTTTAAGGGAACTCGATAGTGTAGCACGACTGGTGCATTAGATCCATTTTGTTTGTCTATACCTATGTTTTTTGCTTTATATATAGTCGTGTTCCCATCGAAAATAAACTTATTGAAGTTGGCGAGAGAACATATCAGAAAACAGATGGTTTACTTCATTTGGTTTTCAGCATTACACCATCTTATTACATTGAACAAGATGAAAAGATGTATATACATATTTTGCTAATATCAAAAGCACAAAATCATAGTTTTAATGGACGTAAGCAAAATTAGGGAGCCGTCCTGCTAAATATAAAAATAATGTGGAACCATTAGTGGAAAAACATCAGTCGCTAGTTTCAAACAGCTTGTCGTTTCGAAACCCAACACTAGTCGCTAGTGTGTTTTATTTACACAATCCGGCCGCCATGATCTGATACAGTGACGAACGGGTCGGCACTCACAAGAGACCTTTGATACAGCACTCACATTGTAGCGTTTCAAGCAATAATTTAGATAGAGCTGCATTTTGGTAGTGTTGATGTTTAGCGGAGGGGATAGAAGAAAAGGTATCAGATTATCAGCAGCGACTAAAGTATTCCAATGTTGTAATGCTTAGAATTAGTAAATTAAAGCTTTAATGGTAATAACTCAAAAGACAGTGCTTTTGACTTGTGTCACTTTTGTTGCAACGGTGCAACAAAAATGACATATACATACATGCGTACATAAATGCAATGTTTATTTATATACAAAATATTTTTGCCACTAATATGAACGTATATGAATTTAAAAATGATGAAAAATAACTGTAAAATACGTATAATTACGGACTTAGACATTATTAATTATACATATGAAGCTTTAATAATTTTTTACTAATTTAGAAATACATTTATGATGATTTTCCGTGCCTCAATCTCGTCAAATTATGAGCAATGCAACGGTATGCAATAAATTAAGGTAAATTTTGTACTAATGGTGAGTGTTTAAGACACCATCAAGAACGAAGAAGTTTGGAATTATATTGAAATAAGTTGTGTACTTTAAAAATTGACAAAAGAAGTTATTAGAACTTACAATACGCGTTGTGAGAAAAGTTCAATAAAAGTCCCTGTAGTGTCTAATATTGAAGTTATAGGCCTACTGTATTAGTGTAATTACTCCGGAAGCTAATTAATTGCGACCCAACTAATGAGACAATACAAATAAAATGTTTTTTAGGCATTGTCATTACAAGATGTTATAGTCGAATCAGAATGGTGGAATTTTAATGACAATAGAATGAAAATAGATTTTATAATGATAATACAACGAATACAAACATTGGAAAATATTTCTATAGGTGGAGTGTGGAATTTAGATTTAGAAGCTTTTATAAGGGCTCTTAGAACTTCGTTTTCTTGTTTTATGGCTATAAATGTTTTAGAAGGAAAGAAATAATACATTCCTTACGATAAAAAAATCCATATGAGTAGTACACAATGAATGAAAAATATTTCTCTGTTATTATAGTATGCATAATATCATAAGTTTTCAAACTAAATTGTATTATATTGTGTTTATTTATATATTTAAAATTCTTATAATTCAACTAAAAGTATGTATTTTTATTTTAATAATATACAATATTGTTGCAACAGTAAATATAAAAGATCCTGGCAGGGAGTCATAAGGTTTCATATAAAAAGTATTTTCAAAACATAATTTTTCTAGCTCAAAAAAATAAAAGAAAAACAGGTGGAAATTTTGGTACTGTATATATGTTCATACGAACACATTACGTGTGTATGTTGCTAGCCATACACATGCATCTGTATGTTGCTAGACATACGTCTGTATGTTGCTAGACAAACAAACAGCTGCAGACTATGAACACACAGAACAGTTTTTCTCTTTTTTTTTTTCTAAATACAATACGGCGGACGAGAAACATTTTTTAGTTCAGAAATTTAATATTCACGAACAGTAATAGATAAGACATTCGAATGAACCTTATTGTATAGAGTACATAAAGGCCCATTTTGTTTGAAACATTGTTTTCTAAAATCACAATTTAACATATATACAGAACATTAAACTTTTCCAGATTTACTTACTATCCCCTTCTATCCATATTTCCCTTCATTCTCCCAATCATTTCTTTCATTCTCCCAATCTCTTCTCTATCATTCGCCGTGCATACTATATCATCCGCGTAGGTAAGAGACCACACCTTCACACTTCCAATTTTCAGCCCACCCGCCTTCCTCTTTCCAATACCTCCTCCAAATCTGATTAATATATGTTAAATAGGCAAACACTTAGCGGGCATCCCTGCGTCACTCCACTTTTGGTCTCAAACTATAAAGACAATCTATCGTTAGCTCTCGCCCTTAATAGATTCGTAACTCGCGCCCTTAATACATTCGTTCCTTCATACAATCCCTTTATCATACTTATCATAGCACTCGACATCCCTACATCCATTCTCTCCATTCACTTCTCGTTTCCATATTCTGTTCATTTCTCTTACTAACGCGCATAACCCACTGTCATTCAGATATTCCCATACATCCACTGGTACCCTATTCCAACCTAATATTCTCCCTTATTCATTTTTCTCATCTCCCTTACCTCTTCTGTTCTTATCTCAACCACTTCTCTCTCCTCCTTCCTATTTTATCTTCTTTCGTCCTCCGCTATATATTCTCTTATTGTTTCTCCATATCCCCTTCTTTCCTACTCTTCTCCTCCCATTCCTTTATATTTAAATCACACCTGGGTCTTTTACTCCCTAATATCCCCTTCTTCTCATATATTTCCATACCTCCCTCTCTCTCCTCAGACTACAGTCTTCTTCCCCGTCTTGTCTGGTCGTCTTTTCTTTCACCTTGTACTCCATCCTTACCTAATACTCTTTAGCACCACTGTATTCCGCCTATTCCACTTCTCAATTCCCCATCTTCCTCGTCAGCTCCAGAACTTTCCTTTCCTTTTTAATCCTTTCCGAATCCACCTCAGAATATAAACCTAAATTTCTCTTCTCAACCTTCTCTCTAATTCAACATTTTTGCACATTACTGGTCACCTCTTCAATACTATTCATTTTTTCCCAACATACGCAATTCAATCTCACCATCAATTCCTTCTTGGCATCCTCATTTCATATATACCCTTCTCAAGATCCTCCAATTCATCCTCTCCTTCCATTCTTACATTCCATATAGTCTCTATAGGAAAGTGGTCTGTCTCCCCTCTCTCCCCCAGTCTCATACAATCAAATATCTCCCTGAACACTGTCACACCTCCCAGCATGGTCTACCACTGATTCTCCGCAATGCCTTGTAAATATTATATTATCTTCCCAATGGCCCTCCGTACATCCATACCACTCCTCCTTTTCCACCCATTCTGAAAATCTCTTTCCTTCCGAATTCATAACTTTATTCTTTGATTTCCTATCCACATATTCCTATTCTTTTCCAATGACTTTTCCTCCCCCTTCACCAATACGCACATTCCAATCCTCCATAATCACAATATTATCCCAGAACTCATTATTTACCCTTGACTGTTTACTCACCCTGGTCTTAAAATCACACCACTCCTTGTTTACATATACAGTCAAATACAGTGTCCTCTTTCCTTCCATAGGAATGACCCTTCCAATCACCGCCACCCAATTCCAATTTTCTATCATTGTTTCTCTAATCGCCCACTTCAGCCCAGTTATTATCCCTCCGCTCGCCCTACCTTTTATATGAACTTGTTTTGCCCCTTATATTCTCCAGTTAAAACCACTCGGTAACCTATTCTCAAGCGCCTCCCACTTACTATACCGTACCCTTGTTTCTACCAGCCCAACAACGTCGAACGCGTCTACATATTCATTCAATTCTTTCATATTTATTTTGTTCCTCAATCCGGCAATATTCCAACACATTACTCTCAAAAATCCACTTCCTCCTCTCCCTCTATATTCCCCACTCTCTTTCCAATCATACTCAAAACCCTCCTTCCCCCCCTTGCCCTCTAATCTCCTATTTCATTAGTCTTTTCTTCCCCCTTTTGTCACATCTCTCCAAATCCCTCTTCACTCCCTTTTAGTTTTCCGACCTATATCTACTCCTGTCTCTCACTCTCTGCCCTATATCCCCCTTTGTCACTTTTCCATCCACTTCAAGCAATGTTCTTGTCCTGTCTTCCCATCTCAATAGTCTAGCCTCTACCTATTCTTTATGTTACCCCATCGATATCCTCCCTCTTCACTTTTTCATTTCCTCTGCCTTTCGGAGCATATATTTTCTCGTCCACTGTTCCTCCTCCATTAGATCGTCATCCATATATAACCGAGTTTCTTTTAATCCTCCCTTCTTTGACATTGCATCCATTTAATCCTCCCAACTCTCCATTTTAATTATCATCGGTTTCACTTTCCTCTTATCCCATTCTTTTCCTATCCTATATGCTTCTTTTATTTTCGCCTTACACCCCATCTTTTGCACTTGCTTATATATTTCTTCTTTATTACTTCAGGTATTCCATGTATCACTATATTCAGTTTTCTCTCCTTCTTTAATCTTATCTTTGCTCTATCCTCCATCTCCATCTTTCTCTTTCTTATACACTCATATTACAACCACCTCTTTTATTTTTTAATTTGCTTTAATTCATCAAGCTCCCACTTCCCGAATTCACTATATACTTATTCATTGATCCTTTAGACACAATCTTTATTTCCTTTTTTTATACTCAGTCTTTTTTTTTATTTAATCTATTTCCATACAAATTTTTAAAACATAAATAACTACGTTTTAAATTCACACTATACTTTAAACGAGGTAACCTTTCTTTCCTTCCTTTGTTAACCTTTCTATAATGTATACTTCTATTTCCAACTGTCATTCACGATTTCTGTTTATGTTTGTCATAAATCAATTGTCGTTCAGTTTTATTCAATTTTGTTCACTACCCGTTTTAACTTTACAATCAATTTTCACTGACTCGTCCTGACTATCACCTTTACCACTGTGCCACTTATCTCATGTTAACTTCTCACCACCTTTATTCAATTAAAACATTGGATCGCACGTTTCCACAACTATCTATTGTTTAGGGTAAGCAACCACCAGGTAATCTGTATATTTTTCTACATTTTGATAGCCCTTCTAGTTCTGTTTAAAATGATATCACACATGATGGGTCTAACTCTTAGTTACAGCAAAAATCATTTTACTTTGTATGAGACATATAAACTGCATTTGCAATTGAATAAATGTTGTAATCAGTGGCGGGTGCACATTATTATTTTGGGAGATGTTCAAAATAATTATTTTATTGAGAAATTCAGTTTTAATATTAGAAGACTGAAATTTCGCACGCAAATAGTATATTGCATTAATGAAAGTAGTGCCATCCCTCCACGTGGTATAGAGCGTAACGTTGTCAAATTAAAAAATTTACAAACTTTTTATATATTTTAGAAATTATAAAAGATAGGACCCTTGAATAAACTTTATTCTTTAGGCCACCGAAAGCTTGTACAATTTTATTTAAAACATTTATTTCTAAAATTACGATTTAACATATGTACAGCATGTTTTTTGTTTTGTAAACTTTGCGATCCATTTATTTGAGACCGGCTACTGTACTACATTAAATATCTCTGTTCCTTTGAAAGTTGAAATAATAAAATTTGTTAAATTTGGGGAACAAGTATAAGATCGAGGGACCTCAATTATATGCAAAGTGGACACGAAATAAAAGTGACTCAAAACTGATAGTGGCGAAAATTTAAGTCAAAAACGGCAGCAGGTCGTGCCCTAGCGGATAAATTCATAAGACCTTAAGACCTAGGCACTACTCTTTTAGAAATGCCTCTATAGACTATTGTTTTAGATATTAATCGAAATGACAATCAAGAGTAGTCTTAGGCCATGCCAAACCGGCCGTTGAGAGCGGCCGCGTCGGCGCGGACCGCTTTGCTGTCCGCTTTGCCGTAGCCAAATATGAGGACCGGGGATTCATGGGTAAGCGATTAATAGGTTAGTATAATTTTGTTCAGTTTACCCTAAACACTGTAGTGCTAATTGAATTTAATAGAGGACTTAAAAGACGACAGTCGAAACTAAATTTTCAACTTTTGTTTTATGTCAGATATAACAAAACACAGGACTTGCAGTATATGAAAGATGGGGTAGCGATTACGTTCACAAAATTTTAACTATTGTTCTAAATAGATTTAGTATATTGAATTATTCGGACATATTATTATGCACTTTTTAATCACCCGACTCAATTGATACAAGGCCTTTACTTAAAATGAGTCTACCATAGGATCTACTGCAATAATTTTGACTAAAGCGTTTTCACTAGATTTGTCGAGAAAAACTCTGTCTCTTAAATCTTAGCAGAAGTAAATTAATTTTATTTTACAATTCTATTTAATAAAGCTTTCACTTAAAATACTAATTAGTTATTCAAATGTTTTATTAATATTTATGTTATTAAATCATCAACACATTAAAGTGAGAGCTTAGCTTTATTTATACCTTTTCTCGCGGAACTAAGATAATTTGTAAAGTAGCCGCTTGATATATCACTCCAGACACGATATTCAGTTTGACGTTTTATGAATATTTAGTGTCGCTGTCAGAATATTTAGTGTCGGTTACAAAAAAACACGCATTTTTTTTGGAAAGTAGTAAGTACTAGATAATTTGTTTGTATGAAATTACAGTATTAGCTACCTACCCAGAAAACTATTTCATGTGGCCATTTAGGTTGCAAGAATGAAACTGATTAAGAAGGGTTAGATACAAAAAGTCAATAGATAGGTACAGTTGCGAGGCAGTGGCGTAGTCTGTTGGTAAGTGTGGCCAAGTCACGCCCATCTCCATCAAAATATAAAATGGCATTTATTGAGAAGCATTTTTGTTATTTATTTACTTAACACATATAGTTAAGAATTTTTTTTTTTTTTTTTTTTTTTTTTTTTTTTTTTTTTTTTTTTTTTTTTTTTTTTTTTTTTTTTTTTTTTTTTTT
>WYDF02268071.1:0-18392 GCA_009867245.2 Adranes taylori
TTTTTAAGATATTTACTATATAATAGATATTCAGATACCTGTCGATGACTTGTGTAATCACAAATCACCAGGCCCGGATATTTAAACCATATCTTAAATATCTGGGCGTGGTGTAGTTGTTAGGTCGAAGACTTTGAATGACTACTAAAAGGTAGTACCGATGAGAGTTACCCTAATACTTGAAATACATATCTGCTCCGGTCTGGTTTTTTAAGCTATTTATGATTACACAAGTCATCAACAGGTATCTGAAATTGGAGTAACTCATCTAATTGTCAATATTTTATGCTTATAAAAATCTTCGAATTTGAGGAACCGAATTTGAGGAAACAATAAATTAGTATAAGTACATACTAATTTATTGTGTATTTATTCTCTTTACTTTCCGTTTTATTTTTGCCCCCTTTTTTACTCAGTCGGTCAGCATGAACGTAGTGAAAGTATAATGATATCTCCGCCACTGGATTTTTAAACATATTTGATACGTGCATATGTTTCTATTACGTACTCGTACTTAGATGGACTCATTAATATTTCTCGTTTGTAATTACTGGAAAACCCAAATGTGTTCTAAAAATTCTTAAGATAACTTTATCGCAGTGAAAACAGATTATTTTTTATAGCTTTAAATTTTATTTATTCTTTTACGAACTGTGCACATGCTCAGCAGATTAAGAATATATCAACATTGTGAACGATACTCAATAAGTTTTTACAAATAACAATAGATTCATTGTTTTCATTATACATTTAATAGTTGACTAAACGCATTAGAAATGTAGCGAGATTAATTATGTTGTACGTAAAAGTAAATCCCAGCGTTACACTCATCTTCTTATTAGTAACAGAGTTGTTTGTGAAGTCTTTAAATCAGCCCTACTGTGGGTTTAAACGGTTCTATAATATTATTTACACGTACATTTATTGATAAAGTTACAATTTATTTATATTGTCACCAAGCGCTGTGCGGATGTGCAGGTTGTGTACCTGCACGCCAAGTTTATACATCTTTTAAGTTTTTTGAGTCATGACTTTTTTTATATCATCCATTTCCATCCTTTTGGAAGAACTTTTGGGGCGACAAAAATTAGACGTGTATTAACTAGGGAGTATATTTATTGAATAATGTGTATTTATTATTTTATTTTCTGAACTTTCTATTCTACAAAACTCCAAAAAATATTTTGCACAAAGACGCCTCGTACTCACGGCGCGACACTGATTATCACATTGAAATCTTTGACTTCTAATCGAGTTAGCTTCAACAAAGTGTTCAGTTCTTGTCAAAACACACTCAACTCAACCAAGGATGGTAGAGCAAAGAATACTGATTTCTTTAGGGCGTAGTCAAACTAATAAAAGGTAATTTGGTGGTTTTAATAAATGCAAACGTTAATAAAATTGACAATTAATTATTATTGGAACCCTTGCTTAGTTAAGACCAGGATTCAATCTTAATAAAGTAAGTACGGTACATGACTTAATAAAACTCGATTAATTTTAAAATACTTTATTAATAACCAAATAACTTATTTTACACGCAACAGTAATTATTGAGGATCTATGAATTTTCCCAAATAATAAAACAAGTCCTATCGAAAATAATTTTAAAAATGACCAAGCAACATTTAATTAATAATAATAATAATTAAAGAGTAGTTAATAAAGGATTGGTTGACTCACAACATAACAAAATATAGTAGGGTTCTGATTAATTAAATTTAAATATATGCTCAATACGTACGTAAAAATAAAAACCAGTAAGCAACATTTAAATAAAAGTTATGTTACATTGAATAAAATTATTTACTCAGAATAAAATCCATAGAACTTAAGGTGTTTCAGTTACCATAATTCCATAATTTACCATCTACAATAATTCTTACAATAACAACGAAAATAATAAAGTAAAATACGCGTAATAAACTTCAGGACTGTCAAAAATCTAGGAAAGGCCGGGTGTTGAACTAATCAAAATCTAGCTCGAGTTTTCGCTTTTATATTTTCAGGTCAACCGCCCTGCCATCTTACGTATTAAGTATCGGTAGGAGTCTGTTGCATCTCACTTCTGCTTATTAGAAAGCCTATTGAATTATTTTTTAATTATCTCTCTAACTTCATGAATTAAAAAAATCATTCGCGTAAAAAGATTATTTTTTCCCTTTGTTTCTAGGTCCTTGTGTCGCCGCAACATTTCACCTTGTCAACGAAGTAACACCTGCGTTCTGATTCATTTCGCATGTCTATTTTTCTGTTAGATATTTTATTCTGAGGTTCAATTTATTTAACTTGCATAATTAAATGATATTATAAGGATAGATTGCTACATTATTTTTATGTAATCTATGAATTTTAATGATTTCCTATCTTTTAGACATTATTCCCTTTCATCATTTAAAATATTTAAAATTTTTACAATCGAATTCAAAGAAATGAATACTTTAACATTTTTGCCATTACAATGTAAAACTCAATTAACAAACAAGTAAATTATTATTTATACTTTGTAATGCAGTGGTATTTTTTCCAATAGTCACCAACATGTTTCCTGCTCCAAGTAACGCAATAAGTACGTGTAACAAGCCGTCCTCCCGATGTTTTTCTATCGGAGCGAACAATGAAATCTTTTTTTGGTTTCAGTACGAATGACCTGAAATCTTTCATCTAATCTATCTTTTGTTGCTTCTCTTTGAGGTTGCGCTAATGTTCGGAAGTCACCCGTCAATTGTTCTACCAAATTTTTCTGAATTTCAAATGAAAAATTTGTTTCATATTCATGCGTTGGTATATTGTATATTCTTGTGGTATATTCTTGTTGGTATATTATATATGAATTGACGCAGACGATTTAGAATTTTCGCCAGAAAAACAATTTTCGCCACTACTTTAACGACTCCCCGGGAAAAGAATATGACACTGTATAGCGGTTGGCGTGGTGCTCTCCACCCATAAACTTAGTGTAATTTATCGCAACATCAGGTTTGCCAATCCACGTACTTTTCTATCTACATGTGTGATTTTGGCAGTGCCCAAGTACTCGGAGGGTAATAACCTTATTGTCTTTCCATGCTAACACAAACGTGTCACGCTTTCTTAAAGCAATTTATCGTATTTTTGTTGTAAATTTTGTTTCCTTTATTTCTTGAGGTAAAGACACGCTGATGTAACACTGGTCGGTGAACATGTGATGGAATGTTAGTTAATATTTTTTTATTGGAATTTAATCGTATTCTTGTGGTTCCTGGAAGTTCTAGATTTTGAAGATTTTTAGTTGTTTTAGAACCGTTATAAGGAAGAATAGAATAAATTCGAATCCGCTAAAACGTATATTCTTATTCCCCATTTAGTCGGTTTATCAGGGTTGTAGGTAATAAAAACGAATTTTAGATGCATGTTTCCTCTTTCTTTCACATATCGTACACATTTTTTCTTGTTCATTCATTCAACACTTGTTCCCACCTTCCTCATTCCCGTATCTAAACCTTGCAATCCTTTTTTCTGACATGCATAGCCCCGATAATAGATACTTAACCATCCTCTCCTCATCCCTAATGCACTTATACTTACGATAACTACTTTTATTAATTCTCCCTTGAGTTTCTTGCGTTTCAAGAAACTCAAGAAACTATTCACATTTATTCTACCCTCAATCCACCCATTTTCGCAGCAATCTTTTCTCCCATTCAACATTCCCTCCCCGCATACTTCCCTTACCAATCTTCTCCCTTCATCCATCCATACCTTTCCCTCAAACTTCACCATCCTTTTCACTGCGCTTATCCAACATTGATGTTTTCCAGTCTCCTGCCATACAGTTCCTAGTATTCCTGTCAAATTCCAATATCTTTTTTCATCTGAAATCTCTCTCTATCCTCTCTCTTTCATCCACCGTCCATACCTCTGTTCCATACATCATTATATTATTCATACATACATCCATAATCTTCAACCTCATTCTAATTTACCCCCTCTTCCCAAACTTTCTCTCCCATACAACCCTCATTCTCTCTATAACGCCACGCGCTTTCTACGTGTTCCTCGACACGACCTTCCTTACACGACCCATTTTATGCCAATAACTTTCCCTCCCTCCCCTCTTACACACCATATTTTTGTCTTTTCTACATTCCCTTCCAATTCCCTTCTATCCCTGTATAGAGACCACAACTTTACATTTCCAATTTTCATATTCCCACCAGCCTGTCACTTCTCAACACCTCTTTCAAATCTGACAAATAGATGTTGAATAGGCAAGCATTTAGCGGACATCCCTGTATTACTCCCCTTTTGGTCTCAAACCATTCAGACATCCTGTCATTAACTCTCGACATTACTTTCGTACCCTCATAAAATTCCTTTATCATACTTATCAAAACTCGATATCTCTACATACTCCATTCTCGCCCACAATTTCTTTCTCACAAAGCCATCAAACGCCGCTTTCAGTACGTACAACTTCCTTCTTTTCGATACCTCCCTTATTTATGACATAGTTAATTGTAACTATACTGTCTGCCGCCCCGCCCCCACCCCTACCGTTAATTAATCCATTCTGCGTGTGAGAATTTCCTTTTCACAAAGTTTTTTTTCTACGCTCCTATTTATGACCGTCGCAAACATTCTATAAAGCCCATCCATCACCGTAACACCTCTATAATTCCCAACATCCATTCTGTTTCCTCTCTTATAAACTGGTATTATTTCCCCTTTTTTCCATTCATCCAGCACACCAACCTCACTTCTACATATACTATTTATTCCTCTTAGTAACGCGCATAACCCATTCTCATTCATACATTCCCACACATCCACTGGTATCCTATTCACTCCTGCTTCTCCTCTCTTATTCATTTTTAAGACGTTATAAATTATTAAATAATAAGAAATAATAAGTATTTTTCTTCAGTACAAAGATAATCTTATTGTTCTATCGTCAGTTGCATAATTTTCCTTATCATTTCCCGATTAATCATAAATATAGCATGGGCCATCGGCTGGTTTCTTTTTAAAATTGCTATAAAAAAACATCGTTCAAAGTTTAATGCTTTATCGAAAATAGTAATCCTTCTATTAATTATGGCATATAATTTAATTCAAATGGCTACCACGGGGGACGTTGTGGTAGCGCATCCTCTCAACCCAATTTTGGAGTAGATTTTAGATTATTTGAGGTCCGATTTCACGAATACCTCGATCAATTTTGTACTTAAATGCCAGAATCGTTTCAGGATTGTCAGCGTAATATCGATCTTTTACGACACCCCACAAAAAGAGTCTAACCGCGTCAAATCACAGCTTCGCGGAGGCGAAGTAATAACATCATCAAAACGCCACGTGCTTTCTTCGAGACCATATCTACGTGTTCCTTACCCGACCCATTTTGTGCCAATAATAAACCTAAAAGTTAAATTTCTTCACTCTTTTAACCCTTCTGTCTCCCTATAGTGAATACACGGTTATTGGAATACACGGCTGATTACACGGTTATTGAGTTTATTGAGTTGGACCCAGAGCTCACCCACATCTAAGTTAATAATTCTTGGACAATAAATCGGTTATTATGCCCCTGTATTGCTCTCCGAGCCTCCAAAGACGATTTCTTTTTAGCAAAAATGATGTCAAGTTCCAGCCGATGTAGAGAAGCGATAACGAAGAGCGAATTTTGATGGCCATTTTGCTTCAATTCCTGTTTAAGTTGGACCTTATAAGCGAATAATCTTAAGTTTTTCAGCAGAATTCTCCACGAGCATTCTCCACAAACTTGTGTACAGTAGCCGCTGTTGATACATTATTTCGACCGGTTTTTTTTTCATAATTCGCTCTGTTTATTTTATCTGTCCAGCTCGTCGGAGGTCGTCCTCTGTTTGTGTTTGCTTGTATTCGGGGTTTCCATTCCGAAACCCTTTTCATCCATCGGTCAATCTTTGCCCTTGCTGCATGGCCTGCCCAGATTCATTTAAATCTCGTCACTCTCTCGATAACATCTGTTACTCCTGATCTTCTGCATATAGTAGGATTGGGTATTCTATCACGTAGGGAAACCCCTAACACTATTCGTGCCATTGCCCTTTCAGCAACTTGCAGTTTAGTCACCATTGTTCTTGTGAGTGTTAGGTATTCTGCGCCATAAGTCAACACGGGCCGAATTCACTGATTAAATGCTTTCCTCTTCAGGCAAATGGGTAACCTTGATCTGAAAGTATCCTTCATCTTTCCAAATGCAGCCCAAGTTAGGTTTATTCTTTATTTCAATTCAGTCGTTTGGTTGTCTCTCCCCATTCTAATCTGAGGGCCCAGGCATTTATAGGAGCTAACTGACTCAAAGTCACTTCCGTCTATTGAGATATTTTTGCTATGGACTATATTGGCCATAAATTGTGTTTTCCCAAAATTTATTTTGAGACCCACTCCTCTTGTGGCTGTATGGAGCTCTCGGAGCATTATCTGTGCCTGTTCGAAACTGTCAGCAATGAGCAGGATGTCGCCTTCAAACTTAGGTTATTTTAAACTTTGCCATCTACATTTATACCCTTCTCTTTCCAAACCATTGTTTTGCATGCATACTCAAGCACGGTTGTAAATAATTTCGGAGATATATTGTCTCCTTGCCAAACGCCTCTCTCAATACGAAAGTTCTCTGTGTCCATAAACCTAATCTTAGTCCAAGAGGCACATTCAAGAGTATTATCTACTTCTACGTATGTGATAGAACTATTTCTTCTTTACAGTCAAGATTCACAATTGTGGTTGAGAGAATCATTTTTGGTTTCATGTATGCAAATTGGAAATGAGGAAAAACATGCACTCTTCAAAATGCGTGTCGATTTACAAACTGCAGTAACGGATGGATCACGTGAAAATGTATTTACAAAAAATGAATAGTAACAAGGATTTGAGGTGATTTTGTTGGAGCTAGGGAAGTTATCGAGACACTAAAAATTATTCTTTGGAATGACAAAAAAACACCACTACGATCTAGAAAGATAAAGGGACAGTTTGATTACAAGTCTGGGGATGAACCAGATCTGAATCCAACGTAAACATTCAAGAGGAACATACTCCTGTACCTACTGGATAAAACATTTTTTTCTTTACGGGAAAGCTTCACTTAACTTTATATCAACACCACGACATTTTTGGTTTCATGATGGCACATTGAAAATGAGGAAAAAGATGCACTCTTCAAAACACGTGTCGACTTACAAATCGCACTAAATGAGAGATTCCCCGTTCCCCTTTCCTTCACTAAAACAATGTTTCACACGGATGAACATTTTGTCTTGAGGCGCCCCTAATGATGGGTCACAAATATTTTAATAATCTACTCTAATCTTGAGAGGAAAAACAAATATATTTGTAATTCTAAACATTTAGAAAACACCTCGTATTCCTTTAGGTATGCATTCCTATCATCTTATTTTCATTTGTAATTAGCGAAATTACGATTGGAAATTCCATAGTTGCCAAATAAAGCAAGCCGGAAATGCCATAGCATTTAGCAATCTAACAATACATGATTATCTCGATAATTAAATGTTTTGAAGAAAGTTGACTCTATTCAAAGAATCATTATTAATACAGCAATTATTTGCATTAGGGTGAATAATTGTTCTTTGTCCAAATTTTATAAACGTATCATCAGTAAATATTAGTATTAACGTATCATTAGTAAGTATAAATATCAGAATTAATTAAATCAAATATATACCTTAATTGAATACGTAAAAAATGCCCATAGGGTTACCTCTTTAGTTTTTACAAAAACAATGAAAAAGCAGTTGGTCTAAGTAATTTTATTCCTTTTGAAAATATTCACATTCAAGCTTTATACACTTTTGCAAGCGCTCATTTTCGAAACTTAAGATATATTTCCACTCTGAAAGTAGTTTTTAGGAAACATGATTTTTGAATGCTGTATTAGCTTTTTGAGCATAGGTCTGAGCTGCGCAATTGCGCATAGACTTTACGAATACACAGAAGTTTTTGCATTCTGCGCACGCAAAGTTCTCTTGAAGATGCGCGGGTGTCCTAATCGTGTACAGATTTTTGAAAACTTACACAATTGGTTTTTTACAGTTTTTATTCTTCACAGATATTTTGCACCGCGCAAAAAATTAAAGGAAATATTACTTTTGAAATGATTATAATCACTTTTCTCACATTTATAGACATCAGTTTCATGATGTCCTCCATCAAATAATCAATTATTAGACTTGTTGTCTTTAGAAGGGACGTTTCCGCTTAGTTTTTCTGAGGATCCATAACTTCTGGCAAATAAATTATGGCAAATAAATTAATACTAAATTTTCTTTGATGCTATAAAGCAATGGACATGTCCAGTACAACTAAATTTTATATATTTCGCAGAGCTTCCAAAAGATTACTGATGATTCTAATCAATAATCAGTAATATTCCAAAAGATATGATTGTGAGAAACGCATGGGTAACAGCTGAGAGGTTATTGAATGTGTAGAAGGGGAAATTTGGTGACTCTGTGAAGATGAGGTTGATGGCTAAATGTGTATCTAAGAAATATTATGCTTTATGGGGCGGAAGTATGGGTGGTGAAAGAAACAGTGGAAATAGAAAGGAGCTGCGCTAAATACATGAAAAGGTTTTTGAGATTGGATAGATGGGATCCTAATGAATTTGTTTTACAAGAGCTAAATGTATGCAAGTGCTGGGTAAAAGGAGCTACAAAGCTGGTGAAATATGAAAGTAAAGAGAGCTGAGGGGAATAAATAGGCGAAGGATAGAGAAAAATTGTATGAAAGGTGTGGGTGGCCAATGAGCGAATGGAAGATAAGGATAATGGAGAGAGGGGACTGCGAACGAGTGATGGAAAGGATAATGAGAGATGTTGAAAAGTGAAAATTAGAGTAGATATAATAGAAGATACAAGGAAGTAATAGTTATAGGTGGCATGCCAGGGTATGTATAATTGGAATTAGGTATGATCGAAAAAAGAGTGATTGCAAGGTTGAAATATGGGAATGATGAAATGGGCAATAAATATTGGCGGGATAATATGATAGGAGATGTAGAATATGTGGCATAGGGAAACAGTCATGGGAACATAGGAACAATTGAATGTCGTGAATTAAATTGAAGTCCTTAATTAAGTTCAAGTGAGAGAACAAAGAATTGGAGAGTCTGTTTGGAGCAAGAAGGAGAAGGAAGAATTTGATTGCTGCGCACAATTTTGTGTGTGTTGTGCGGATGTGTTGTGAGTTTTTTTTTGTTTTTGTTGTTATATTTGTAAATCTTGTTTTTTGATTTTCTTTGTTTTATTTTTTTTTTATATGATTTTGATTTGTTAATAATATTTTCTTTTGCACCATGTATTATATAGTTGCAAGGGAATTATGAAGAAAAAAAAATATATTTTTTACCCCAAAGTAAGACATTCACTGAGAAGTCACTTTTCCGTCAAACAAGTCTCATATAAATAAAAATTCCAGTGCTTTGGAGTAATTAAGTTGATCATAAAAAACATTACTCCTATTTCAAAATGTGACTAATAAAAATGTATTAGTTTGTTGATTCAAGAATAAACATTTTAGATTATTAGATTATAAAGTATAGTCTTTAATTCACTTTATTTTAATATATAATTAGCAACCGGTTTCATGTAGCCATGCTACGCATCGTCAGGCCTATTTACTAAAAATTACATAATACAATATAATACTATTTCTTTACATGTGTAAATTATTTAACTTACTTTGCTAATATATAAAGAAATGGAAACTAACAAAGTACATTATATGGTTATTGCTATTGAATTATTTTAGACTATTTTATTGTTTGTGTATTATTTTTAGTTCATATGTTGCCCGTAAATGTAGTTACGTGGGTGTGTTTGTTCTGTACGGTCAGATGGGTCGGTTTGATCTTTAAGAGAAATGCTGCCAATGTCGTTTTCTAATTAGAATATTTCCGCTTTTTCCAATATATTTAGAGATGACGCATTCTCCAATAATAAAATAGCTTTCTTGAGGAGCTTATTTTTTTCAAAAATGTTTTTTTCTTCAAAGAAACAAATTCTTTAAGAAAACCAGTTACTAAAAATGGTGCTATCTATCCATGCACTTTTTTTATTGCAGTACATTGTTGGCAGACAGTTGACTTTGATATTTTTAAAGGCTCTTGGGTTTTTAGACTTTCCAATAAGCTTTACTTTGAAAGAACCAGAAGCATTGCAGGCAGCCAGAATTATGACTCTTTATTTACTTTTTTAAATCCAGGAGCAGTTTTTTCGGATTTTGCTGCTAAGGTTTCTGAAGGTAGTATTCGAAAGTTAAGACCAGTTTCGTCTGAGTTGACAATTTGATCGGAGGTCAATCTTTCCTTGAAAACGATTTCTTCTATTTTATACAGCAATTTCGAAACTTCAGATGAATCAGCTGACAGTTTTTCCCCACTATGGCTCAGATACCTTATGCCATATTTCTTTTTCCACCTGTCCAGCTATCAATCGCTTGCAATGAATGTTTCTTCGCCGTCTTTAAAGTTTTTGTGGAATTGATGCCCCTTAGCTTGAAGCATTGGCCCACTTACAGGACTGCCCATCCCTCGGTGCTGTAAGAACCACAGAAGAAGAGCTTCAGACGTCTGCTCGTAGTCCCCCTTCTTCAAAGTCTTTCGACTGAAATCATTGCCTCTGTTTCTAGCTTGAATAAGACTATAAGTTAAAACCTAATAATCATACAGACTTCACGATGACTTCAACATCAAACAAGTAAAATTACTATTGTTTTTTTGATCATATAATTAAATGATTGGATCACGACTTTTTAGGTTTACAACGTTTTCACTGAAAAGTTTTCAGCTGAAACATCTGGAACGTTGATTCGGATTTTAGTTGCCCATGTTGTTTATTTGCACATATTTGATTACTTGACTATTTATTTGAAGCCTATAATGTCTGGGAGCGTACTTGGGAGGCTTTGGAAATAAAGTAGAATAGAGCATTGTGCAGTAGTCGAATAGAGCATTGTTTATCGATGCGCTGTTATGGTAGGATTTTTGTTGATATGTGCGCAGGTGTAGAAATGTATTGAAGCGTTGTGATAATAGAATTTTTTTGTTGTGTTGCGAAGATGTAGAAATTTTATTGATGCTTGGTGACGACAGGATCTTGTTGATGATGATGATATTATAGAAATTATGGATAGTTTGTGATAACGGAATAAATTTGATCTCTACTCGCTATCGCCGAAGTAATACCTAAACAAGCATCGGCGGTCTTCTAAGGTTGCCGGATACAGCCATCGCTTACTGAGAGTCGGTGAAAGCGGCACATCACCTGCAGCGGTGGGTGGCATGGGCGACCCTGGTCCTTATGTCGAATCTTCTTACTCGTAGACCACAGTAGTTCGGTCATGACATTGTAATATAAGACGTGGAATTCGAGGACGACGTTCGAGGAAGACAACTAGAGTCGGTGCTGGATATTTCTCGCGATTTTCGTGTGATTGATGCTTCCTGGCGAGTTTCTTCTTCTCTCATCATCCTCGTCCTCGCCCCCTTGTCCTCACATCAGAACACGGTCAGTGGGAAATTAATAAAATGAGCATAAGAGTAGAAAAATGAAAAAATTGTGGGAATCAAAATATTCAGCTGAAGATGAGTTGTCTGATACCTAACCTTTTATTTTATATTGTAGAATTGTTATTTATTTTATTTTTCGTATATATGATGCTGATATATTTATGATTAATATATGATGCTGATAAATATTGAATATTTGAATATTTACTTTGTATCAGATCAATTACAGGTTGTAATAGTGTTTGCTGATCAAAGAATCGATTGGGTTGTATTTTAATTAAAGCTTCGAAATAGTTCTTGCAGCACATCCATAGATACCAATTGCATCTCAACGGATCCCGAGCAATCGCTAAGCTCGGGATTGCTAAGCTTGCAATCCAGTCCTACAATTAGCAATCATCTAGCAACTTAATTTAGCAAATAGTTAGCTACAACAATTTTGATCTGATTTAACCTAACTTTCAAATGGAATTAATAGCAGGGATTTTCAGTTTGTCGTCAAATACCTAAAAAAAATTATAACCTGGTAATATTAATTTTAAACACACAGCGTACGATTTGAACATTTTTGAATTAAAGCCTTTATGATTTACATAATTATGTTCCTCTAATTTGGCTTTTAAAATTTCAACATGCGTCAACAACAGGAAAAATAATCCAGTTATAAATTAAATGCTGATAGAATAAAGTTGATCTCTGATAGTTTCCAGTTGCAAAGAAATTAAACGCAGTAAACATTCTCAGTTCTAGACTAATTGCAGTTGCAGTCTAAGATATTTTCATGAATGGCATAAGCTCTTCTAATAAATATTTCACCACTGGTTTTATTAAGTGGAAAAGTTCCTATAATTACTTTAGAATAGGTTTTAAAACTGCAATCTCTATCGTTAACTTTCCTTCCTAAAATTTAATATCTGGCAACTCAAAAATTTTACTTGAGTCTCAGAAAAATAAACTGTGAGCGAAGACTCCTGTTTATTTCTTTATTAACCACTGCAATTTGTATTGCGTTCATTTTGTAAATATTAGTTAAATAATAATTAACAAATATTATAAATTATTGTAGATAAATAAGGTTATACGTCAAATACTAAGAAAATATCGTATATTAAAGCATTTTTAAAAATCGTGCCAATAGCGTTGTATGGCACCATAATCAAAGTAGAAATAAACATATCTTAGTAAGTACCTAACCGAGTTCTGCCGAAAAGCGATAACTAGTGTTCCATGGGATGCGATTTAGTATAGCAACGCTACCATAAACTTATAACTGCGTAGCGATTATCTCAGGATCTCGGTGCAAGATTGTTGGCTTGGATGGGCCTTTTTATACGATATTAGCTAAGCAAAAGATGGCTGGATGGAAGAAAAGTCTGGTGGATGGCTCGGCAGAGCTACTCCCCGTAGTTGGCGGCGGAAATTAGGCGTAACCTAGAAGAGATTTGTGCTAAAATCTTCAGGAAGGTCCGAATTTCGCCCAATAGAAAAGTTTTTGTGATCTGTTATAAAGGATCATAGTTGCATTATTTCCTTGACGAAAGCATAAGTGGTGGTTTGCATAAACAGTGGTGGTAACCAAAATCTTAGAAGCATTGCATTGAAAACGGCTTATGCTAAAATGCGTGGAACTAACATCCAATCAGGTTCGTCGAAATCACCAAAAGCGTGCAAACCTTAACGATTGATTAAAAAACTGAGTGGTAGAAATATTCGTTAACGTTTTTTTCCAGTTAGAAGTGATAATAATAAATAGCCTCCGCAAAAGAAATATTCCGATGGAGAACTATATTCTCCATCTGTGAGAAAAATGTACTCATGATTGAAGATATTTTCCCATAATCCTTTCATAATTCTCCCACGTTCTTTGTCGTATATTTGACAATTTATGCAGGATATTTTATTTTAAGCGTATTAAATCTTTATGACATTAATTTATATTAATATTACATTAGAGGAATACCGCTGAATTGATGAATTATTAGAGAATTGCTTATTGCAATAGTTAATTAATTCAGTTGAAAATCCGGTATCAAAACTTTTAATACCCTACTAAAGATAAACTTTTAGTAGGGTATTAGAACTTTTTTATGGCTTAGAGCGTAGTTGGCAAGCTTTGGAATAAAACAAAAGAAAAATAAACTTTTAGGGCGGTTTTGGGATTTTTTTAAACTAAAAAGACGGTAGTAGGTTAAATAAGTTTGGGTACCTGTTGGTGCTGCACTAAATGGCTTGTCTCAATTTATTGTCCATCCCTTGTAAATATCGTTTTGTTTAGATCAACATGCGCCCAGTACTTTTGGAGGTGCTTTTATGCGTAATTTTTGTTATTAACTGTCGCGAAGGGCGAGAAGAGAGAAGAGTCTTAAGTAAGCCGTCAATAGTTTAGCACGCAATTGTTTTGTTAAAGAGCATTATCGCTATCGCGCTGAATTTCTGTTTTTCCAATAACCATTACAGTCGACATAAAATTCGTATGTCATCGTGCTGACCATTCGAATAGTTTAAATTTGACCGCTATCGTGTAATAGAAACTGCTAATACGCTATTATTTAATTCGTTATCAATCACGAAAGGGTGTGCAAGAAGAAACTCACTTCCTCTTTTCACACCTTTTCCTTAATCCTATCGACAGAAGGGAATGAAGACAGCACCCGTCGTTGAGGTAACTCACATTTGTTTTGTTTGTTAACAATTAGCGGTTATTGTGTCGTTGTTTATTTGAATTTAGCTAATTTATTTGCGTAGTTACAATCCACATTGTGTCGTTAAATTGTGCGGTAAATCCAGACATGTGCGTAGCTCTGGAGCCGCCCGAGCTACGCCAAGATTAATTAATTACGTACACAAGAAATCAGAAAGTTTGGTATTTAACAATTTGGTGGTTTGTGAAAGATTCAGTATGTGTCAAACTTATACCTACGATTTTTCTGATATTATACAAGAATAGTCAATAACAAAATCATGTAATTATTCTATTGAGTTATCTACGTTTAGAATCGAAAATAATTACTTATTTGTATTTTAAATATTTCAACACGTATAAATTTTATAATTTATTATAAATATTCTCTAAATACCTAATTGAAATAATAAACCTTTTACGTAAATCTAATCTTGAAACAAATAAAAATTAATACTGACATTACGTATTTCAATATAAGGCAAGAACCTTTACATTCCGAAGATTTTTACCCACTGATTGTAACTTATTATTATTTTATAAAAAAATCCATCATTTGCAATTTCTTAAATCTACATAAATACTAACGCGTATACATAAAATAGCAAATAACGAGAATTTCTGGATAAAGCATTTTACTTATTTTCTCATTAGCACAAATACTGTCCCATTCAAAGTAAGTATAAATAGTAAATCCCATTGGTGAATACAGGGAAACTCACCATGTTGGCGGTGTTGTATATAATATTAAATCAGTGTTAGTCTTTGCGAATGAAACCAGTCCTCAAATAATTGTATAGTGATCTGACCCATTAAGGTTTAAAATGCAAGTGTTGTTTCCTTAATCGTGTTTTTGAATTGCTTCACGCAGTCGGAAATTTCAAAATCCATTTTGCACTTGGCGGTAAGAATTTCTTATAGATAATCTGGTTATAATAAAAGAAAATGAAAAAAAAAATTGGACTTACTCAAATTCCTCCAATTGGTTTTTCTCTGAGAAGCTTCGGATCTGTGGAAGAATGGTATGAAGGGGGAAGAAAGAGGGAAGAGGAAAAGAAGAAGTAGGATTTGCATGAAGTAGAAATGCAAAACAAAGATTTCAGGAGAGAATGACAAAAGTGAAATGCTATGATGTGGGAGGGATGGAGGAAATAATACAGATTGTCAAAGGTGAACTGTTGGTCAATACACTAAAGAAAAGAAGAAATTATAAAGAATATATGGGAGTATATGATAAAAAGAAAATTAGGGAGGGTTTAAGGAAGCTAAGATTAGGTGAAAAGAAATGTGAGAAAGAAAAAAGGTATGGAGATAGGAAGGACGGAAATGTTGCTAAGAAAATGTGTTAAAGAAGAGGGAAGTTATAAATGCTATAAGGACGGAAGGAGAGATGTGGAAATATTTGAGAAATAGTAAGAAGGAGAATATGGGTAGAGAGAAAACAAATACAAGCAGGAATGGAGTGGAGAGAAAGTTACAATAGAAGAAGTAATGGAAGAAATTAGTAGAATAAAGGAGGGGAGGCAGCTGGGCCCGATGGGGTGCCTGTGGATGTATGGAAGGAGTTAAATAACGAGTGAGTGAGTGCGTTAGTGAGAATAAGGTGTGGTTGGAAGAAGGGAGTAGTCCAGATGATTGGAAGCAAGGAGAGATTGTGCCAGTGTATAAGAAAGGGAATAGAATAGATGTGAATAATTACAGGCGGTTCACGATAAGGAATGTTACATATGGCCTATATGCAAGGATTATAAATAGCAAGGATTATAAAGTTAGAAAGTGAAATGAGTGAGGAAAAGATCTTGTCGGAAAGTTAAACGGGTTTTGTGAAAGGAAAGGGAGTAATATACAACGTTGTAGTATTAAACTATATAATACATTAGGACATAAAGATGAGCAAAAAGTTATACATACTATTTCTAAATTTAAAGGCGACTTTTCATAAGATTGACAGGGAAAAGTTATGGGTGTAGATGAGAGAGGTAGGGATATCTGAACGGGTTAAAATGAGAATTAAGGACTTGTATGAAGAGACAATGGTAAGGGCAAAGGTAAGTGGAGATGAGGTATCTGAATGGTTAAAGAGTTAATTGGAAGGGTGAATAGATATATGGAGAAGAGGGTTATGGAAGTCAATGTGAGCAAAACGAAAATGATGGTATGCAAGAGGTAGAGAAAATAGAACAGATGAATTTGCGATACAAGGGTTAAAAATTGAAAGTGTTAAGACGTATAAATATTTAGGATATATGTTGAGTAATGGTGGGAGTGTGAGTGGACATGTGCGTACATACCTTTAAAATGTTAATTTTAAAGGTGTGTGTAAAGAGTATATTGATGTATGAGGCAGAGGTATGGGCGGTAAAAGAGAGAAAGGAAATTGAGAGAATGTGGCTGAAATATTTAAAGACAGATGTACGCCGTCGGAATATAGTGATACAGGAGTTTAATGAACACAAGAAATTGATAAAGGGTGTAAAAGAACTAAACAAATATGAAAAGAAAGTTATGATGGGAGAAGAAGGGAGACTCGTGAAAAGTATATATATATATATATATATATATATATAGAGAGAGAGAGAGAGAGAGAGATATTAAGAAACACAAAAAATGCAGTGGTCCTGAATAGTTGGGTGAAGAATCGTACAAAGATGTATGAGAGGTGTGAATGATCGATGGACGAATGGTATAATAGGGTGAATGAAGCTAGCATGTGCGAGAGGGTAGTGGAGAGAATGTTGATGGATGTAGAAGAGCAAGAAAAAAGTGTGAGGATGGAGGAATGCAGGTATAATAGAAAGTACGATGAATTTAAACTGATCGGGGGATGCCGGAAAACTTGTTGGAGGGAATTAGTATGAAGGAGAAAAGGGGAATTGCAAGATTTAGATGTGGAAATGAAGAACGAGTGAACAGATATTGGATGGGTGTTGATGAAAGGAAATGTAGTTTGTGCAATGAGAAAGTAGACGAATGGGATCACTGGATAAAATAATGTGAGGAAAGAAGGTTGAATGTAGTTCAAAAGAAAGATGCGAAGAATTGGAGAAGATGTATGATTGAAAGAGGAAAGGGGGTAAGTAGGAGAACGAATGGGGATGAAAAAAAAAAAGAAAAAATTAAAAAAGAGTTGAGGTGTATAATTAAAATAGACTTGAGGATTAAGGAGTAGAAAGGAAAACAGTTGGGGTATAATTATTAAGGAAAGGAAAGGGTATAATTATGAGAAAACGAGAAATGAGGAATATAGAAAAATTGTTTCATTAATTTTATTAATGTTACTATGAATTCTGTTATGTTTTTCTTGTTATTTCTAATTTTGTAATTTGTATTTTATATACATTTATGCCAATAAAGGTCTTTGAATAGAATTGAATTAAACTATTGTACCCACAGTAGTCACCCATACGCCAACGTTTTGTTGCTTATTCACGTTCGATTCTAAATCATTGGCCAGTTCAGAAAACAATTGTTTTATAACGTAATTAGGATATGGAATATGCAATATGTTAGATAAAAAATTTGGCTATCACTCGTTCCATGCCCAAATAGAGCCGGCCGCAAGAGGAGGGTTTAGGTGGTTGTTGAACCCGCCTCCTCCTCCTTCCTTTATTGAACAAGTCTGATTTCTGCCAAAGTTTGATTAAAACATCTTTATTAAAATATGTCGTAGACTATTAACCCATGATAACTGTTGGTACATTTAATCAACTGACCGTTAGTGGCGGATTTCTAAATAGTCTAACTTGGCAGCGAAAAATTTTTGAAGGCGGAAATTTTTGTCCGGAGTCACTAAAATATGCATGTGCAATTCAAAACTACAGTTTATAGTGATTCATTATATAAAAATAATGCCTTCTGCAAACTATAGTGGCCAATTATTTAATTGATTATTTGAGATCGGACCTTTTAAGGACATCTAAGTTGCTTATTTTTCATTTTAAATGATAATGAATAAAGTATTGATTCGATGATTCGAAAGATGTTTTATACATTTATACATTAATCTTTTTCTGCCAAAATTCATGAAATTATTGCCGATCCAAAACTATATTATAACTAGATGATAAGCCGTCGTAAAACTACTATCCATTACCAGGTCATATTTTATTTACCCAAATGAGTTGGGTTATTTGACCCCTACCGGCGTTTTTCGTAACC
>WYDF02268082.1:0-18390 GCA_009867245.2 Adranes taylori
TTCGTTCGCAAAACGAGAGATCCTACTATTTTAATTTCCTTTAAACGTGGATCATCGCATCGACATAAAAAAATGTTGAATTCTAGTATATGTGCCGGACGTACGGGATGTACTGGAGAGGAAACTCATGGAATATTAGGGCATGCATATTCACCCCCTGATGAACCTAATGAACGTAATATAACAGAAATACATCTAAATCAATGGCAAGATTGGGATCTTGGATATTTGCCTAGCGGTAATTCGTCAACGGTGAATTTATTGAATGTGCTTGTACACGGAATTGGACACGCGCTCGGAATATCACATAGCTCGGAACGAAATTCAATTATGCATTCTTATTACGATGCTGAGAGACCAGTATCATTATATCAAGACGATATCGATGCTATTCAAACTTTATATGGGGCTAATCAAAATAGAAGAAGACCGATTCTTATGAAACCTACTACAACGACAATGCGAAAACCTGTTAATATAACGCCAATATCTACGTCGACTACGATGAGAACAACGCTAAAAAGAAAAGACCCGAATATAAAAACGGAATTGCTACCCAGGACTGATTTGTGTAATATTAAAAATCTTAAAACATTTTTAATTCTCAACTATAAACTCTACATCTTTTATTTGGAATGGGTTTGGGTGTTGGATTTAAATACATTTATATATGGAGACCCAATGTTAATTACAGATTGGTTAATTTTTCTGCCGAATAACTTTAGCGAAATAAACGCAATTTATCAACGTCCATCTGGAGAAATAATGCTTTTCAGCGATAAGCTGATGTATTTAATAGAGTTTCCTTCACTTCACCTAAATACTGGATGGCCTCAAAGCATATCAAATAATAGAAACATTATTGCAGGCGTAAATTCCTACACGGGACGCTCATATTTGTTTCACCAAAATGGCTTCTATTCCGAACTAAATGAGTGTATTTTTCAAGTTTCAAATTATGGAATAATTACAGCTAATTTTAATGGAATACCGAGTAAAGACGATACTACCTTTCGATATATAAATGGAAATTTATATTTTATATACAAAAATATATTTTATGAATTTAATGAATTTTCAAACAAATTAATAAAAACTGGAATTTTTGATTTATCTTTCTTTGCATATATTTGTCCAAATGAAAGCATCCTGAATAAACTATATAAATTATTAGATACATTAAAATATTATACTACACATAACTAGAATATATATATTATTTTGAAAATAAAATAAATAACCATATATAAATCAAAGTATTTTTATTTGACTAAAATCATTCGGATTTTATTGCAGATAAGATTTAATATTATATCTAATACTATTTATTTTAAAGTCAGCCGTATTGCCATATTCCGCGCTAAAATAAATCTAGTAACTTTTCCCTCTCAAATTTTGATAACCGGAAATGTTGTCATCCTCCATATTGGATTTTTATTTGACAGCTGACAAACACAAAAAACTATTTATGTTAGACCCCAAAATGGACGGACGAATTTTTTATTGCATTCGCGTTGTTACAAAAAGATATTCCAAACAATATACCTCGCGTGCATAGATAACCAACCAAAGATATGTCAATCAATATGCCTCGCGTGCATAGATACCCAACCAATATAGAATACATTTAAAAATATAGTTTTTTGGTTAAAGCGTCTTGATTAATATAATTCATATATTTTATTTATTTAAAACGAATATAAAAATAAACATTAAAATATTAACTACAAAATCTTAATAAATTTCTGTATAAATAATTAAAGACTGTAGACAGTTGAGAACTGCAATCTACATTTTAAAAAGTTTAAAAATAAACAAAAACATATTAGGTGCTATTAAAAAAGAGTTTAACTATTTCAACAACCATTTAAATCATGATAAAATAAAGATTATTATTTTTTTTCTAACAAGTAATGCTGTCAAAGTGATCTTGTCCACTACATATTGAATTGTTTCTTCTTGAGTTGACATTTTTATGATAGAATTCAAAATTTTACTCACTTGAAATATTTTTCACTATTACACAAAGAGTCTAGTTTTAAAACTTCTAGACTATTTACACTGTTTAAAGACATTAATTAAACTAACTTGATTATTCCCGATTAATTGTTATAAATTATATCTGAATGTATGTGAATGTATAAAATTTCCTATTCAAATACTTATTGAAATGAAGGTGAACGTAAAATAGGCTCGATAGTAGTTTTCAATTTACATACTAAGCGAATGAATTTTTTGCATTCGCGTAATATTATTTTGCATTTTCTATATTATATTTTCAATTCCCAAATCCAAGGTATATCTTAATGATTATTATCATCAGTGGCTGATGATATCAAATTTTTGAAAAATTAAATATGCATTTATACGTCTTATGGTTATTATTTCTATAACTATCCCTGTAAATAAGTCTTCATTTGAACAAATTTTAGCCATTATTAACATTGTATATATTAATGGAATTCACGTGTCTCATCTCATCACGACATCTGCTACGAACGGCAACGATTACGAAGACGAAGACACGGACGACGACGATGACGGGTTAAAAAAATTCAAATTTTCGCGCCTAGTGATAAATCTAGTAACTTTTTCCCCCCAAAATTTGACAACCGGAAGTGATCTGTCATCCGCCATATTGGATTTTAATTTGACAGCTGTTAAACTCAATACCAGTTCCAAAATATCGAAAAAATAACGCTCCACGGAACGATTATTATTTTAGAACGAGTTAAGGTAATGCCTGGGTGGCTGGGGCAGAATCCATGGTTTCCGACTACTAATAGTTAAAGCATTTTATTATTATATTATTAATAGTTTTCTAATCAATGTAAAACTCTTATCATATTTTCTTTCAACTAACATTGAAGGAGAATATAAATTAAATGATGAGATGATGCTCTATCAATATATTAATTTCTTATTCATATAAAATGCAGTTTGCAATCTCTTCGAAGAAGATGTACGGATCCAGGTAAGAGAGTCCATTTCTCTTTATCCCGGTAATCCCGCGTGAGGCATAATCTCAGAGAAATTGAAAACGATACGAAATGTAAAAAACAGATAAATATACAAAAATCTACATAAAATATATCACATATTCAAAATATATAAAAATATAGTAAACTATAAACACAATAGTAAAATATATAAATTTTCTTGTATAAAAATAAAATAAGTATAAAAATTATTTGAAGTATTGTGGAAATTCATTAACGATTTCCTTAACTAACTTTTGGTCTCCTAGACTTTGAGTGGATTCTTCGCAAAAGATTCGTGTGAATGCTTTAATAATTTCATCGCGTTGGTGCAAATGATCGCCGTAGTTGGTATTTCGTACAATTCTTCGTAAGAGTTCGATATAATAATGTCTCATCTGCAATGATTAAAGGAAAATGATAATTTAAGCAATACGAGAACAGAATTTAATCAAACCAAAATTCTATCTCCTACTAAAAATACCAAATAAACATCAAAAAGCAAAATACATAACACTGACTGATTACCCTCTTTTACCTTCTTCCATTTTTCTTCCTACAGCACGATTATTTCGCTTTTTCATCTTTATTCATTTTCCCTACCTCCTTATTTCTATCCTCATCTATTTTCAACTTACATTTTCATCGGAGCAAACTTGTCCCAGATTAAAACTGAGCTCGCTATGCGATGTCTGCAGCCAGTTTTAAATATTTGGTATGAGTCGTTTCATTGATTGTCTTGATTTGAATCGTTCCATTTTTTTGCCACCTGTTCTCACTCCTTATATTCTCTCTCAGTCTTATATTCATCAGATTCAATACATTGTTTAGATGTATAAATTCATTAGATTTTTAGATTCTTTAAATTCTACAAATTCTTTCTTCGCATTGTTTGCATTCTTTCTTAAATTCTATAGATTCTTTGACTCTTTAGATTCTTTATAGAATGTAAAGATTATTAGATTCAGGATTTTTCAGTTTTAGGTTCAGGTTTAGAATTTTTAGGTTCATTAGATTATTTAGATCTTTCCTTATATAATTTCTTAGATTCTTTGAGCCTTCGATCTTTCTTTAAACAGATTCATAGATTTTTTCGTTTTTTAGATCGTTATATTCTTAAGTAGATTTTATATGTAGATTTTTAGATTCACTAGATTCTTTACATTTTTCAGGTTCTCCAGATTTTTTAATTCCTTTTGATATGCATATTCTTGCTTTAGTTTCTTTCGTATATCCATATAGGTTCTTTAGATCTATTTGATTCTTTCTTAAATTATTTCTTAGATTCTTTGATGCTTCAATTTTTGTTATAGATTCTTTAATAATTCTTCCGCTTCTTAGATCATTCGATTTATAAGATTCTTTAAATTCTTTACACTGAGACTCTTTACATTCTTAAGGGAATCTAAAGACTATTAGATTGTTCAGATTCCGCAGATTCAGTCTCAGATTATTGCTTCGGTTCTTTACATTCTCCGATTATTTCTTTATACCAAATATTTCTTATAGCAAATATTTTTCTTATAGATCATTAGGATTCTTTAAATTCTTTCTATAATTCAACAGATTCTTTAAAGAATCTAAGGATTATTAGATTCTTTCTTAGATTTTTTAGATGCGGTAGATTTTCTCTTATATTCTTTGAGTCTTCGAGTCGTTCTTTGCACATAATTCTTTGGAGTTTTACATCCTTTAGATTCTTATATTTAGAGTTTTAGATTTATAAGATTTTACTGGTCCTCTAAATTCTTTAAATAAATTGTTCCTTTCGTTTCTTCCTTAGATTCTTTCTTAAATTCTGTGAGTCTGCGATTCTTTCTTTACACATATTCTTAGACTCTTTCGATTCATTGATTTATTAGATTTTTTAGATCCTTAAAACTCTAACTTTTTAGATTCAAAAAACTCTCTAGATTCCTAGTAGTTTTATCGTTGGTGAGTCACCTTTTTCTTTTATTTGTTCAGTAAATGATTATTGTTGTTTTGTCTTCGTTTAATAGGAGTTGGTTAAGACCGAACCAGTCAGAGGCAGATTTCATTCCATCCTCCAGGCTTCTGTCTCTTCCTTCAACCGTTCTGAGTTGTGTACTGATAGTAGTATCATCCGCAAACATTATGATATGTTGCTGAATATGTTTTGGTAGATCAGTCATGAAGATAATTAAGAAGATAGGTCCAGCAAGTGAACCTTGAGGAATGCCGCAGGTCACCCGCGCGAAGGAGCTTAGTTCCCCATTTACATTACTGCTTGTTTTCTATTCTGGAGATACGATCATACCTGTACCCTTGGCAGACATAATGTTGGATCTTCTCCAGAAGTATTTCGTGGGGCATGACGTCAGATGCCTTAGTTAGATCACACATAATCGATGCGCATTTCTCATTATTTTCGATAGCGGTGCAAATGTAGTGACACAAGTTAAGCAGGGCTTGAGTTGTGTTTCTTGTAGCAATGAAGGCATACTGGTGTGGTGTGAAGTAACCATTTTTCTCAAAAAACTTAATTCAGCTAAGAATGGCTTTTTCATAGATTGGAAAATATCGGGAGGATAGATATGGGACAATAATTATTGAAGTCCTTTCTATGTCCTTTTTTATATATTGAGACCACTTGATCTAGTTTTAGAGCATCAGGAAATACTCCTTCCGAGATACACATATTAATTATGTTAGTTAGATGGGGCGCTATACTATGAGCAACCATTTTTACAAGTTTATCACTTATTCCATATACGTCTACTGTTGTTTTGTTCTTTAGACTCCGTATCAGCATCATAACCTCTTCTACATTTACTGGTTCTAAGAATAAGGAGTAAGCATGATTGATGATTATTGTGGCCGTATTGTTAGCTATTTTATTACTGTGGTTTCTGTTGAAGGACTGTCCAACATTCGAGAAGTGGTCGCTAAAGATCGCGCTAGATGGTATCGAAATTGGATTTATCCTATTTCGTCCTATCTCAAGGTTTATAATATTCCAAATTGTTTTGCTTGTGTTATCTAATGATAGGATTCTACTTATATTGTGTTCTTTTCTTATATTCTCTACTGCCGTTAAGTATTTTAATTTATATTCTAGCATGGATTGTGTGTCATTAGTTCCATATTGCTCTTACAACCTCGTCATAAATCTGCGATTTTCCTTCATTTTTACCAGTTCAGGCGATGTTTTTGGCTTATTGCATTTGTTACTGCGTACTGTTTTTATTGGGAAGGATTAGTCCAGGTGATTTGAAAAAAGTGTGAGAAATGTTTCAAACATTGCATTTGAGGTTGAATTTAAGTAAAGATCATCCCAGCTACCATTGCAAATAGCGTGTTTAAACTTTTCGCAGTTCTTTGCTGTGTATTGTCGCCTTTCTAATCCTTCATTTTCTTGATTTATGGATATATTCAGAGTTTGTGGTCATTGATACGGTAATCCAGAACAGCGTTTCCCCAATAGCCTTCGAAATTGATGAAGATGTTGTCGATACAAGTTTGTGCATTTTGGTGGAAGCTTGTTGGTTTTTCGATTGTCCGATGGAACCCAAAGCTTGTACTGGTGAGTGTGCTTTTGATCAGGTCAATGTCGTAGCATCCACATAAAATTACTCACTTATCTAAAGATTAGTAGATTCTTTCTTAGCTTATTGGTTCGATTCTCTAGACTCATTGTTTCATAGATTCTGTCTGTAAACAAATTCTTAAATTCTTTCGAATCTTAGATCCTTTGTCATATTCTTCAGATTTTTAAATTCATAAGATGCTCTAGTTTTTTATAAATTCTTTCTTTATACAGTTTGTTTCTTTATACTCATTCCTAGATTCTATAAAGTTCTTCATATCCTTTAGATTCTTTAAATTCTTCTTATTTTTTTTTTAATACGTACGATCATTTATACACATTATTAGTCTTTCGATTCTTAGATCCTTTAGATTTTCCGATTATTATATTAGATTACTTGATACATTAGAGTAATTAGATTAGATTTATTGATATTTTAGATATGTGATTTCTTTCTTTATACAAATTCTTTCTTCAGTTGTTTTATTATTCTATGGACTCTTTAGATAAATGGTATTCTTCAAGGGATCTACAAATTATTAGATTCTTATTTACTTTAAATCTTTAAATTCCTTAGATTCTTTCGTTATATCGATTCATTCTTTAGATCATTTGAATTCTTTTTAAAATTCTATAGATTCTTATATTATTTAGATTTTTTAATTCGTATTAGATTATTTAGCTATTTCTTTAAGATTTTTAAATTTTGTTCTTTATACAAATTTCTCTAGATTTTTTCGATTTTTAATATTCTTATATTCTTTTAATCTTATATTCATTATATTGATTAGATTCATAAATTTTTTAAATTATTATTTAGACTTTAGATTCTTTAAACAATCTAAAAATTAATAGATCCGTTCTTAGATTCTTCTCTATGTTCTTAAGATTCATTAGTCTTTCTTAGATTCTTTTAGGTTCTTTAGATCCATTTGGTTCTTTGACGCTTAATTTCTTTCTATATACAGTTACTTAGATGCTTTCGATTCTCAGATCATTTTGATTCTTACATTAATTAAATGTTTTTGATATTTGAGATTCTTTATATTCTTCCTGAATGCAGATTCTCTCTGTAGATTCTTTGGACTATTGAGATTCTTTCTAAGATTCTATAGATACTTGAATCTAAGATTCTATAGATACTTAGATTCATTATTTCTTTAAAGAATGTTCCGTAGGTCCTTTAGATTCCTTAGTTCTTTCTCTGTACAACTCAGATTTCTAATAGATTCTAGCTTGATTATAGATCTTCTTGCGTATTCGATTTTTTAGATCTTCTTGTATTAAGGGTGAAATTCGCGGCGCTGGTACACATCAATTTGAAAAGAAGCATTAGATGTAGGTGAGACATGCTTGTCACAATCTGAATGTTAAGGTGAATCTTCCCCAAAGTCAATATAGGAAATAAATTGCTAAAAACATGCTCGATCGGTCTAGATCCAGAGCTGCATTCATGAGACGTATTATTACGGAGGGCGCGACATGAATCTAAGAGTGTAATATGCAAACAAATCAACAAGCTGATTGACTGAAAAAAATATATAAGAAAAGAAAACCAAGGAAATTACAAAAACGGTTTGATGATTGGATTAGTCCTTGGCATTGCCCTAAAATGGGTCATATTTTGAATACAAAAAAAAATTTCAATGCATACTGCATATTGGTGTTTGCATATTAAGTTAGCAAAAATTTCCTCCACAGAATATATAATAATATTTATCCCATGATTTCCAGTATTTTTATAAAATATCAGAAAAAATTAGAAACAAAAAATTGTTTAAATCGTACCTTATCCCCGGCACACAAATCCAATATATTGCGAACAGTGACATCGATGATTACGATAACATCAGTTGTATAGAATAGATTTGCAGTCGATTCACTGCTAAATAAATCAATAAACAGTTTTAAAATAGAATGTGGCGGTGCTGGTTCATGATCAAATACTCGAACTGGATCGTCTAAAACATATTTAAGCAAAAATTATTCTACTAAAAAAATGTACAACCTGTAGAGATCACTTCAATATGAAAAGCGCGAAATATAATTGTATACATGAACGAAAAATGTTTCATATTATTGATCCGGTTCGAAGGGCCAAAAATATGTTAATTAATTAGGCTCGAAAGACTAACAAGATGCTTCATACATTTATGTGTCTCGAAGAAGCTCTCTAACCATTTACTGCGAGTTGATTAAAGTGTATTCTTAGAAAGAATTTTTAATAGCCAAGCGATAATAGGAGCTAGAAAAGTATGACTGTGTTTACCGCCTGTTCACAATCTTTATCAAATCCTTTTTCTATCCTCTCTGGCTGTTTAGGTTTTACAAAATTTATAGCCCTTGATGTCTTATTGACCTTCGCAGCTTTTTTTTTCTGATCTTCCCACCTTCCTTGGTTTTGTGTGTAACTTTAATTCACTGTCCCTCATAGACAGTAAATTAAAGTGTTGATGTGTAATAAATTTGGTGCGTCAATTGGTGGCTGTTATTTAACTCCCTTTCAAACTTCTTTCAACATTTATCCCAATCTCATCCTTCTAAATCATGGTCAGTTCATAGTTATCATAATTGTATGTATAATTAATTTTTCGATTTGCTCTTTCGATTTGTACACTTGGTTGTGAATGTGCGGTCGATATTAATCTGTGCCTCTTTGCCTTCTATGTACAAAACTTTCCAAATCCTTTACTTGTTTCTCTTAAAACTTTAGGGCTTACGAACATGAATTTTCTACTGACTTGATAACTCTACCGTTTAAATACGAATCATAGCATATAATTTTATAAATCCTGTTAAATTTGCCAATTATAAAAAATAAATACTAAAAGCTGGATGTGAAATACTAAAAAATGTCAATTTTTCAATAGTTATAAATATATAAACTTCGAAACGTATTTATTTATTAAACGTATCTTTGGTCCTTCAAGCCGGATCGAACCGGACCGATTTATAAGACAGATTTTGGTCCTTCGAACTGGATCAATTACTAACATATTTTTGGCCTTTTAACCGAACTTTATGACTATATGTATATTTTAATTAAAAAAATTGTTAATAATAACGAACAAATAGTAACAACTGGATGTGAAATACGAAAAAAAAACAGTTTTTCACTAATTACTATAAAACAGTATATATAGTTTTATTTTATGTACAATGAAACGCATATTTAATTAAATATTGAGTCATTTCTACTCGTTTATTATTCAATTTAAAATTCAACTAATTTTCAAATCATCAAAGAAATTGTTAAATTAAGAAGAGTACGTAGAAGAGAGCTGTAAATTAATTTCTTGTTTAAACAACAATTTGGTCTCCGTATAAATCAACAGATTTACATGCTCAAAGCTCAACTCAACAACGCAGAACAATAATTACTATCCTCGCAATCGGTTGATCATTTATGTACCTTGTTCTATTAGAAAACGGTATGTGATATGTAGGTCGAAGCGATATGATACATTGATGCCGAGTAGTCGGTGCGGCAAATCAAATAATCCGCTTATCGTGTAGAAGTCATAGAAGTAGAAGTCAGTATCGTGTAGAAGTAGAAGTCATGCATATTTTCTCCTGGAACAACAATGAAACATGCAACTGCATAGTTTTTGATGTGTATCCCTCTGGGCCGGTTCAGTGTGTGACCATATGTGCTGTGTGAAATGTGTGTATAGTGCTTGCTACTGCTGCATGCATGTATAATTAGATATTCTCTTGTTGCTTCCATGAAGGTAGAAAACTATGCTAGTGCGTTCGAAGTAGGAACCTTTTTTATAATTATTATTAAGTTAGTTTACAATGAGCTATCGAAAAAGAGATGGCAAAAACAACTGTATAAACTGCAGTTCATGTACTCGATGTATTATAGGTTCCAAATGGGACCAAGTTCTTTTCAAAAGACGTCATGGTACATCGCGACCCAAACATATACCGCGATAAGAAAGCGTTTTTCAAAGAACGACATATAACTATTTGCTGACATTAACTCTGCGATATTTGGCACGAGCTGGATTAGCTATTCGAGGCGATCAGAAAATTTTATAGAACTGTTAGACGAACAAAGAAAATGGCCCAAATGTTGCTGTTGGTACGGCTGATGGTACGACTGAATATGAGGGGGGCGAATTTGTCCTTCAAAAACAAAGACGCCCAAAATGTACTTCGCGATGAGCACCCTATTCAATATGTAACAGGCATGAACGCACGAGTTTCTGATCTTCTCAGTTTGGTGAAGATTCTTTAAACCTCCTTTTCAGTTCAGCAAAAAGGCAGAATTCTTCCAATAATGTCGTCAGCCTACCCTGAAATGAAGTGAACAAATATCGGAATCAAGAATAATGTTTCTTCCTGCCTGTCCTATAGATGGTATGTGAGAATAAAATCATTGATGCAGTATATCATTGATGCAGTCGTAGGAAACAAAATCAATTAGAAGCTATTTGAAAAACTCAATTCCTTTGAGACCATGTTCATTTAGAATGTGATCATCAAAATATTTGGAATTATCCAGATCGTATTAATCATGTTAATAATCATGGTAATCTGGAATTGTTTAAACTGTTTCGGCTGGAGAAGAATACGGATTTAAGTATATTAGTGGAAATCGGTATATATTAGTGCGGACTGAACTAAAAACAATGTATGACAGGTTTGAAATTTTAAACGTAATTCCGGAATCCTAATAAAGAACTATGTCTACTTTAGAAATAATTCAGTAACACCTATTAAAATTAGTCTGGATCGTCGACAGGAAGGAAGAGCAGCTACACCACCACCCGTTTTTGAAAATTACATTTTCTCTGTAACAATGTTATTTTTTCATTTCTTAAGCACTTTTGTAGCAAAACTTAGGGTCCTTTTTGTTATAGGATGTATGTCCATGATAGTTCCGTAGGCGTGGCAACGTGGTTTTTAATGAATGACACACAGGCAGCTATCACCGCACACAAGTCATACATAGCAATTAAAATGATATGGCATCATATTATTATCATATCATGTAGTTATCATTACATTAATTATTAATATACAGTTATTAAACACAATGATGTGTTTTAATATATAACATGGCGCTGCAGACAAACAAAATGTTTTAATACTAGTGATATGTATCCATAATTATAAACCACATAAAAGAATGAGTCAGCAAAATCAAGAAGTGAAACATACGTTACTATAATGGAATTCCTACAACCACCCAAAGCATTATCTTTTGAAGGAGATATGAGTATATACTGGAAGAAATGGAAACAGACATTTAACAACCTCATGGTAGCAACAGGCGGTGCAGAGAAAAGCAAGAATGTGGAAGTACCAACGTTGCTACATGTGGAAGCACTAGAAATTTATAGTCTGTAATAACATATTATAAGCGCTAGAAGCATACTTTCTTCCCAAAGAAAACATTTATGTGGAAAGGCACAAATTTAATATACAGAAACAAGCGAGCGGTAGGTGAAACATTCGAATTATTCCTTGATGATCTAGGGAAACTAAGCTTGACTTGTGAATATGGAAATTTAAGAGAAGGCTTAATTGTGGTCCAAATACGTGGTTTAAATGGTAATAAAGTTAAGGACAGGCTTCTGAGAGAGCAAAATTTAAATCAAGACAAAGTTCATGCAAATATGTAACTATAATTACACTGTTGTTAAACATAAGTCTCACTTACGGGACTAGTGAGCAGACGGGCGTACGTGATGTACGATTAGAAAGTTATATACACGTTGCTGTGTCGTCTATATCTGCAAATATAGATCAATTGGTTTCAAAAAAGCAATCCCAAAGTTCCCATTAAGATTTTTTCGCATAATAATCTTTTGCTGTTTCTTATTGTATCTGTTATATGTTTTGTTGGTTCCATTTTGTTATAGGGTTTGTATTATTTCACTTGATTAATAAAACAGAAAATTTGTGTTTAGCATTTAGTGTTCATATTTAGGTGTTTCTTATATGCGGCACAACATTTTTAAATTTGTAGTTACACGGTTGTAAAAAAAGATTCCTCATTCCTGATTAAGAACATTCAATTAATGAATATTGCTCTTAAGTTTTTGATAATGCGAATAGAGGTTTTATTTATAATAAAATATGATTGTAATTATATCTCACCAGCTCTGTTAAAAAATAAAGCCAACTTCTCAGTGAAAGCCTTAGCAATATGACGTTCCGATAGCGCCATCAATACTATATTCTCCTGTGGATCCTCAATTTTAAATTGAAGGTTATAAGATATGATGAGATTTAGAAAGTTCTCTTGGATTTCATCGCCGGTATCATCTAAAGGTGGATTTTCCATGTTCTCCAAAAGAAATCTAAGAAACGGTACGCCGAGAAATTCTAAAAAAAAATAAACAACAAAAACGTAATTTCTATTTTCGTGTAGTTTCCATCTAAATATCTCAGCTACGGATGAAGTATGAAATATGAGATAAAAATTCGTGGACGTGATCGCCACCTCATCTTTCACATTCAGAAAGTCCTGCGTTTTGTTGTATCTTGCATAAAACAAACGTTGAACCTTTTAGTTTCGACGGTCACCTTTTAAGTCATCTATTAAATTCAATTATCGCAAAAGTGTTTAGGATAAAAGTAAACATTAGTCTAACCTATAAATCGCTTACCAATGAATCCCCCGGTCCCCATATTTGCCTACAGCGAGGACAGCTGGGCTGTCCGGTTTGGCATGACCTACCATGACCTCTTGACTCTCTTTTCGGCTAATTTCTAAAAGAGTAATCTATAGAGTGATTTCTAAGTGTAGTGCCTTGGTCTTATGAATTTGTGCGCTTTGGTGCGGTCTGCTACCGTTTTTGACTTAATTATTTCTCACTACCGCTTCTGAGTAACTTTTTCTTCGTGTCCGCTTTGCGTAAAATTGAGGTCGTTGGGCTTTACCCTTGTTCACCAAATTTGATTTTTTCTACTTTTAAAGGAACCGAGATATTTAATCTAGTACAATAGCCGGTCTCAAGTAAATGAATCGCAAAGTTTAAAAAACAAAAAACAGCCTGTACATATGTTAAATTGTAATTTTATAAAAAAATATTAAAAAGTTTGAAAATTTCAAATGTGGCAATGTTGCGCTCTATTCCACTTGCAGGGATACTTTCATTCGACGCATACTATATGCGAGCGAAATTTAGTTTTCTCATTTTAAAACTGAATTTCTCAATCAGTAATCAGTGAATTTCTCAAAAGTAATCATTTTGAACCCCTCCCAAAATTATAATATGCACGCGCTACTGATAACAACATTTATTCAATTGCAAAAGCAGTGTATATGTCTCATACAACGTAAAATAGTTTTTCTTGTACCCTTGCACATATGAGCTATCATGTAGGCCATACGTGTATATATGACTGTTGAATGTCGGTTACCATGGCGATAAATTGCGAAATTTTAAGCAATTAAGGGTCATATCTTTGAAACGATAAGTGTTAGATCCATCATGTGAGGTATCATTTTAAATAGAATTACAAGGGCTACCAAAATATAAGCAAATATACAAGGAGTTAATTTGCTTCCTATTCAATTTGGCAACATGGGACTTTCTTTATTCGACGCATAATACACCCTACAACTTAACGGATTACAGTAATTTCATTACAAGAGATGTACTAAGGTGAAATAGATATATGATTCTGGAAATAATGACTTATTCTCAAAACATGAATCCTAATCATTCCTTTACCTATAGGTATTAAATACCTATATGGTATATTGTCAAAGGTAAAATTTTCAGACAATTTAGGATTAACTGTACACAATAATTTAAAAAGAAATCATGATTCCTCAATACAAAAATTATTTGAATATGTGAAATATAAGTTGCTTTTATCTTCGTTAGCTTCTAGGAAGAAACAGATCTAAAAGTTTTAAACATAATACGCCTGTTAAGCTTATAAAACTTCTAAGAACAAGTGTTCTTAAGAAAAATAATATAATATAATTTGTGTATTAAATAGGTTGTATTTCAATGTTTTTTGGAACTAAAAACCAGAAATAGATATGTCCTACGTGAAAGAATTGTAGAAATAAAAGGCGACAACTGTCTATAACAGTTCGTAGAATCATGAGGAATTTGAAATATATTTTCAATATAAAAATGAAAATTTTGTGTCATTTAACTATGTGACTTTACCGAGAAATCCTTTGTTCAAGGTTATGAGAAAGACGCGTGTTTGAACTATGTCTATTTCAGAGGAATTTGCCATCATAAGGAAGTACTAAGGAAATGCACAATGTACCGTAAAACACACCTTTTACTTAAGTTTTAAGGGGAAAATGCTACTGATGGGTGGAACTCGCGAATGTAATTACTAATAAGAAATGTTGGGTTGATTTGACTTTCGCGAACAAAGAAATATTTTTAATTAAAGTCAGATATGTCTTAGGAAAGTTTTTCACACGAACAGTTTTAGAGGTTTTTTAGCACACAATTGGCTGGCGGAAAAACATGGCTGAAACGGGGTTGGACCTTGTTTAATATAAGCAAGGATCCTCACCGTGCCAAATCAGTTCTGTAATGTTTTCCAAACACCACGCCAACAAAACCTTTCCGAGTCAAAATCGTGAAAGATCATATTATTAAAATTTATTAATCTAAAGAGAGTTCTGTAATGTTTTACACATAATAAGCCAACAAAATCCTTGTCAGTCCCAAGTACATATTATTTTCTTTAACACAAAAATAATTCATTAATTTTTAGTTGGTTAGTCAAAGTTTATTAGTTAACTGACACCAAGTTAAATTGAGGAAATCAGTAATGGCGCAAATGTAAGTTTATTTAAGTATTAATATAATTGATTTTGATTCGTGGGAATCTTGGCAGATAATAAGCAAAGTTTAAAACTGTTGATTTTCACCTATCATTTATGTAGGTGCTTTAATAATATTTTAATGTGATTTGTTTATTATTTGTGATTGAATTAAATATTGCATAATAGATTTTTCTTGATTATTTTCTCGCTTTTATTTATTTGCTGCATCATTTAATTATCGGAGGGCTGCCCACAACTATCGATCTAATTCGTGTAAACCAAGTATAAACATTCATTAGTGAAGTTGTAGTAAAAGTTGATTCGATGGCTCGGATTGGCTGCGGTTTACTGTGTTTTATTGTGTGGATGTGAGAGATAAAAATATGAATAAACATCATAAAGAGAGGTCTTAAAGGATAGGTCAACAAAGATTAAAGTGCTTATTGAAAATCGGAGTAGTCACAGATAATTTAGAGCTAGTAATCAGTCAGAAGTGTGTTTAAAGCCGGTACAGCAGAAGAGGATTTAGTCTACCATCTACGTCCCTATTTCAGCTACCCCCTGTGCAAGTCGCGGTAGGATCTGCGGGCAGTAAGTAGTAGTCAGTAAGAAAACCCCAAAAAATCTACGTGACAATATGAAAAAAGTGTTTTGTTGATCATTTATCCATCTCTAAAATGTCAATAAATGTTTATATAAAATATAAATACCTAAATGTGTAATAGGCATAGGTTCTCCCATAGAAAATAGCATCGCCAATAATACTGCCGAATATTTCAGTTTCGAAATATTATGCGGACTAGAGATCATATCCCTAAAAGTAAAAAATATAATATAGTTAGACTTAAACATTTATATAAATCAGATTTATGATAAAACCTTGCTATTTCACCTGGAAGAATTGAATTCAACATAATAATTAGTACAGTCTTATCCAAACTGCACATACAGCCAAACGCTTGTAATAATAATTGCCTTATCGACCATCTAACCTCCATTTGATAGTATTGAACTAGTGTGGTTACCACATGGTAATGATCATTTGATAATACGTGACGACAAATGCTACTATCTGCATTTGACTGAAAAAAACAATTTAACATAATTTGCTAGGGTGGATAGTTTCCGTTTCTAAACTCATCTTCATGTACTAGACAAGTAAAAAAAATATGTACTACACAATAGTCAATATTGATAAGTTTTGCGCAAATTGTGCGCATGATGCGTGTTGTGCTGATACATGTTGTGGAATAACATAATTTCTAAAGACTATTTTGTGTACGATTACAACCAAATGAACTTAGCAGTCCATGAAAATTATATGTAACGATTAAAAAATGTAGTTGTTTTTGTCAGTCTTTCTGTACGTAGTTTTATAATCAAAAACCACCTTAATGAAGAGATTTCCGTCGCATCATGAAATTCAGCGCGGAACAATTATTTCCTGCGTGTAGCGATAATTCGCGAGATGCAAATTAGTACTATCCTGTAAGCATAAATACAAAAAAATTCATCAAGCGGATTGTGATTCAATCAACAATTGCCTTGCTAATATTGGACTGAATTATTTAATAACCTGGATAGTGTCTATTGAAATACTTTATTTAATGTTAAATATAGCAATAGAAACTTTTGTTCCTCTTAAAACTTACAAATCAAATACTTTTGCACTTGGGGTATGTAAGAAATTAAAATACTTCTTAAAGAAACAAGCTCATTTTGCTTATAATATAATTAAATTAAAAGTGCATTATGGTTTATTTAATAATTACACAGATAGATGTAACTTATTCATCCAAAAATGTTACGATGAATACATTAAAAGAACTGAGATGACTTAAAGTGAAAACTCTAATCACTTTTGGAAATTTGTTCACAGTAAACGGAAAGATCCTCTTTCTTGAAATAATCACTCTTTAAAAATACAGGTCTTCAAAACAGTTAATGCACTGCCAATGCGTTCTCTGATTATTGCTCATTCGTATTCACAAATGATAAACCAATTATCCCCAATTTGCAACATTATGATTAGGTGAATTTTGGATCACTTCAACTATTGAAAAAGTGTTTGAAGCGATTTCAAATCTTGATACTAGTAACTCTACTGGTCCTGATGGGTTAGTCCAGTATTTGTTAAAAGCTGACTTTACACACTAGCGAGGCCATTGCAAATCCCTTTTAGCTATTCTCTTGATTCTGATATATTTCCAAAGCACACTCTTGTGTTTCCAATATTTAAAAGTGGTGATCCATGAAATCTACCATGAAATCTAAATTAAAGGTAATTGGAAACCATGGTAATATTCTCACTTCCATTCTATTTTTTATCAAGCAGAAATTAATATCTGAGAGTAGAAAACTCGGAGTAAGAGTAGGTTTCTTCTCCAATACATGTTACTTCTGCTGTTGCCCAGAGTACGCATATCACTACTATAGTCTTTAATTTGTTTATTAATGATTTGGTTAACATCTTATTTCAATCCGGATGTCTTCTATATCCTGATGACCGCAAACTCTTTTGTGTGGTGGAGAACACTAATGATCCAGAAAGTTACAAATAGATGCTTTCGGTAACTGATGTAATTCTTTAAAATTGAATAATGATAAATGTGCTGTAATAGCATTATTCTAATTGATCGACGGTGGGCTTTTACTAAATATATACATGATATTACAAATAAGAGTTTAAGAACATTCAGATTTATCACTTGTTTTGCAGAGATATTTCGTCAGTTTATATTTAGTTACGTATATATATACTAGCGGACCCGGCAAACGTTGTTTTGCCCCCCCCCCCATCTGGTCACCATATTTGCCAACGGGCGAACAGGACTGCTATCCGAACTACTGTGGCATGTGGCCGCGTCGGCCCCCCATCCGCTATGCACTGGGTCCCCATATTTACCATCGGCGCGAACAAGACTGCTGTCCGAACTACTGTGGCCTGTGGCCGCGGCTTTGCCGCGACCAGCCATATGCCTAACAAAGTTTCAAGAATATGTGTTTCCGTATTCCTGTATTCCCGTTCCCATATTCCCGTGTTCCCATATTCCAGTGTTCCCATATTCCCGTGTTCCCATATTCCCGTGTTCCCATATTCC
>WYDF02268093.1:1326-18388 GCA_009867245.2 Adranes taylori
TTATTATTTATATAAATATACGCCCCCTCGGGGGGGTGTGGCGTGTTCCCCCCCCCCCCCCCCCCTACTGCCGGGCAGGTGTTCAGACTACTAAACTAAGCGGGGTAAGGATTTCAAAGAATAAATAATTACTATATGTGTCATTCACTTGTATTATTAATCTGTGATATGTAACTTATAAACAAGTATGTGGTTACCAACATTAGCGTCAACACATGGTTTTCGGGTCATCAGAAAAGTGGTGACATCAGGTCACCACTAGTCTTGTTTTGTTAGTATATTTATATTTATTTCTGTTTTGACGCCTTAGTAGGCAAACATGATAAATAAATGAGATATGTCATGAGTACATGGGTCACTCGGTATAATTAATATAGTCATTTGTCTCTTTGAAAAATGTTTATAGCCATCGTCACCTCACTTAGGTTAGTGGTCTCAACACCTGTTCGGCAATCGGGAGGTTCGATTTCCTAGTGGGATGATGTTTTAAAAAACAGTATTTTAAAGAAACAATAAAACTGCTCAATAATGTAAAACAACAAGCAGAAAAGAAAAACATTGATAAAACACTAGATGATAAAGCTGGAAAATCTTTTTATAATTACATTCAATCAAAAACAAAGATGTCTACTAACATAACACGACTAAAAATAAATGGATACAATATATGCAACGATAAAGAAAAGCAAATACTCTTAATGCTTACTTTATACAAAACTAGTGATAGAGAAAAAGTACCTTTAAGTAATATATATCTGTATGAAGTAAAGACACAACGCAATTCACATTTACTGTAAAAGAAATTGAAGAAATAATTTAATAAATTAAGAAAGGTAAATCGAAAGGACCAGATAAAATATTTATCGATTTCTTAAAATTTGCAGATAAAAGTATAATCAAATATCTATATGACATATATAGTCTCTATAAATAATACTGCCATTCCAGAAAACTCGAAGAAAGCGGTTGTGGCGCCAATACCTAAAAGGGGCATGAAACCCGATAAAAGGAATCATTGACCTGTAACCTTAACGTCGGTCGTATGCAAAATACTGGAAAAGTTAATAGTAAAACATTACAAAATATTGTAACGAAAACCACCAAAACTACAATGCATCACTCAACTACTCAAGATATTGCAGATAAAATAGATGAGCGAAAACAAGTAGATGCAAGAGTATGGACTTTCAAAAGGCATCCAATAAAGACCCACACATTAGATTAATAAACAAACTAATGAGCATAGGAATAGACAAAAGAAACATCTAAAATCCCACAAGGGCGCAGATTGGGATATGTATTATTTATCGTTTTCCTGAATGATATAAGAAACAGGGCAACGAAAAATAATATTAACAAAGAATACAGAATCCAAAGGGAAATTACTAGAAAAGTTGGAGATGAGGGTTTTAAGGGAGATGAGGGCTGAAACTACAGTATGCGACCCCCATTAAAAATACCTCATTGAGTATTTGGAAAAACTCCAGACGAAGGCAGCACGAATTACATTAAAAAGATTCAAACAGAAAGAGAGCATAAAATTAATGTTGCAGGAGCTGCCAGCATTTGAATATAAAAGAAGGGAAGCCAGATTAAGTCATTACACAAACCGTATTAGGCCTACCAGCAATGAAGAAAATCCAACAAAGACTACAGCTGAATGAAAGATAACAAAGAGGACGAAACAATAAAGAGTATAAATTAAAGACTCTATCGCGATACCGGAATATTTATAATTAGTAACAATTTATATTATTTTGAATCTGAACTCTAGCTATCCTTAGTTTTAGTTGTAAGTTTTTAGTATTAAGTTAGAATAGAACACAGAATACAAAGCAATTCCTTATGTATTGTAAAGTATTTAATTTCTAAATACAGGAAGGACAAATACATTTCAACTTCAACGAGAAGAATTTTAAATGTTAAACAAAAAAAAAACCAACCTTCATCAAAGAATGATAAAGCATTAAAAACCCTAATATATACGATTATTTTTATAATAGTTAAACACAATTCAATTCATTAGGGAATATTAATTTTAACATAAAAAATATCGTAATTTTTAATTATTTAAAAAACTACACAAAACACGAACTTTATAGTAGAACTAAATTGGAAATTAATCTATTATATAAATTAATCAAGAAAAGAGATTTTCGAATATATGTGTAATAATATACAGTCCTAACTGGTACTATTTTTATTAAAAACAAAAGTTTCGAACAAAACATTAAATTTCATTTCTAAAATATAGATTATATTCGGCAAAAAGTATATTAATTACTAAACTAAGAATAAAAACTCGCCTAACACCTTTTCTCATAGTACCATAATGCAAGAACAAAAAGTTACTTTTAGTCCAAATTGAATTTTATACATTAGATTTATTATTGAATAATTAAGTAGATGATTTAAAAGTTTACTCACAGAAAAAACGATTTTCACACATCTGTAACTCAAAACTGTCTATTGGTTGTTCTTGCATTAAGGTACAAACATATATATTAGCAAAAAACAAAGTCAAAATTATTTTTCTTCACACCACTCATTCTCCTTACGCACTTGTTCCTCTTCCGAAGCAGTAAAATCATTTTTGATATTAAATGTCTTACGTATCTCTTCCGGAGTTTTGCCCTTAATCATATTTGCGACTGTTTTACAGGTGACATCCAACAATCCTTTGATATCCAAATAATTAGCGGCCAAAATCAATTCGAACAACGTACCTATTACAAAATTGGTTTTAGTACATTATTTAAAAACAAAATAGCACAAATTATATTAAAGTTCTAATCATAATCCTTTCAAATACAGGAATACTGTTTAAGACTTTTTCTGAACTCGGAAATGTAACTACATAAGTACATCACTGCAGCTATTATTACCTCACTTAATATTCTAAGCCCTGAATTCAGGAATTCCCCTTATTTACTCTATTCCCTGATTTACACGCGTTTTGCATACAATAATGTACCCCTATCTAGCAATTACCTAAAATACGGCTCTAATAATACTTTAGTCACCTACCTTGATCAACTTTAAGGAAATCAGCATCCCACGATGATATATCATCAGTTCGTTTCTCCTTATTCTCATCATCTTCAGCTGGTGGTGGATCGTCTTTATGATAAGTAGCCCATTGTATCACTTTCTTCAATATAGATGAATTGACATTCGGCAATGGGACTAATTCATCTTCGTCCTCATCCATGCCTAAATCTTCCAACATTGTTTTAATCGTCACGGAACATTTAGCTATCTCAACATCTACCTCAAACGTTTCGCCATCCGATGATTGTAGTTTTATGTTGGGCATCTGTAAGAAATGCAATAATAATTATTAACCGTATATATAAAATATTTCCGCATTTACCTTTGTTTGATATTATAAGCAAAAACAACACGATAGCAAACAATAGATAGCAAAGTGAAAACGTCAGCTGTCAAATGATTTTTCTTCTTCATCAGATATATTATTTTGGGATATAGGACCAGTAACCAAGTACACGCACGAATTTAAAATTAAACTTCAATAGTTTTTATACAATTCAGAACCATATAAGAATTTATTATAACATAATTATTAACGCTTGAAAAATTATTATGTAAATACACTTTAAATTTTCAGAAAGATGAAAAATCGTTAACTTATTTTCAAGCATATAAGCCAGTGATGTCAAATATTAATCTAGACTTCTTTAATCATATTGGTGTTCTATATTTACTAAGCCGTAAATATACATTTAATTTATCTTTTCGGGATCCAAGACGGGGAAAATATGTTTCCCAAAATATTAATATTTAAAATAAAAGACTGAAAGGTTGCAGGTATAATCGACTGTAAACTCTACAATAGAATACAACGTTGCAACATTCAAATTTTGTGTGCCATTCCAGAAATTGTTAATAATTTAACATTTAACTAAATCTAATAACTCTGTATAAAGTTATTTGAAATTTGTTCGAAATATATTTTGTTCCTGTTTTAGATACAAGATATTCCTTTTTATAGCAACTTTTCAATGAAAGAAATATGGTAATTGTTTATACCAGAAAAGTTTCCATCTGGGCAGTTTGCATGTTTGATTATACAATAATATTTAACAAAAATGTAGTCTTTTCTTTTAAATGCTTTCATCGTTTTTTTGATTCTCTTTAAAAACGATTTCTATATAATAGGTATTATATTATCCATAATATATATTAAGATATAAAATAGCAGATTTAAAGAACAAAATAAAGATGCGTGATTTTAAAGATTACGTAAGTGTGTTTGATGTGATTGGATTGGTAGAGACTTGGGCGGAGAGTAATGAGTGGGAAGAGGTGGAAAGGATGTTGGCTAAGGGGTTTAACTGGGAGATGCAAGGGGCTACGAGAGTGCATCAAAGGTCTAGGACTAGTAGAGGGGTCAAAAGGGTGTAAGGTGGAGGATAAAAGTGATGAAAATAGATAAATGGGTTTGGGAAGGGGTCTATGGAAGGATGATTGAGATGGGAGGAAAGAGGATGATGATTGTGACCGTATACGTTAATAAGGGATGGAAAGAATTTGAGAGTAGAGTGATTGAACATGTAAGGTTGGGAGGGAATGTATGGAATAGGTTGGTGACTATGGGAAACTGGAATCTGCGTATTAGGTAAGATGGTGGAAGATGTGTTGGAAAAGAAAGTGTTTATGTGGAAAGAAGTTCAAAGGACAAATTTGTGAATGGTGAAGGACAATTTTTTGTTACTTTGGTGGAGGAAGAAGGGTGGAGTGCGAGAAATGGTTGCACAGAAGGAGACTGGGAGGATTGATTGCAGAGGAAATGTGAATATGAGGATTAGATTGTCGACGAATAGATGGTTTGAAAAGATGAATGGAGCAGGGTATGGTAGGGGAGCTCATGCAAAGGATGAGAGATATAGAAAGGCAAGAGAGATATTGGAGTATTACAGAAAGTAGGTATAATAGTGAGTGTGTGGGGATTATGGATGAGGATGAAAAATACGGAAAGAAGGATGAAAAATGGATTCATTGAATTAAAGAGTGTGAGGGGATGGAGTGGAGTCAGAAGACAAGGTTTTGGGGGAAAACAGGATGGTGAGTACAAGGAGGTTAATATAGTAAAAAAATAAGTAATAAAAACGGTGATAGGGTAATTATGATTAGTGAGTGAGAGAAGAAGTTAGAATGAAATGAGATGGTGATTGGAAAGGGTCGGATGAGATGGTCGAAGTAAATATAAGAAGGAAGTAGGGGTGAGAGTTCAAGAGGGGCAAAGGGGGAATTTGGGAATATGGAAAGAATAGGGGAAAGTGAAAGCAAATAAAAGTGTGAAAAAAGAGGGAGGCAGAGGGATGAATAGGAAAGAGATATAGTCTTACCTTCGTACGGGAAAGAGAATCGAGTTTTGGTTTGGGAATTTATGTAATTTTTGGGATATAGTAATTAGGATATAAGCATGATAATATGTTAAATGCCAAATAAAGGTTTATTTTATTTATTTTCATTTATATATTTTATTATCCATAATATATATTATATTATCCATATTATACATAATATTCGCCAATCTTTAAAATATTTGATAAAAATGACAACGTCGCGATAGAAATCAAGCATTTATTTAGAGAATTAAAAATGTTACGAAATGCCAACAGATGGCGCAATAAACATCTTAATATACGAGCGTTGTTTATAGTGTTACAATTATGTGCGCATTATTTCAAACATGAATAAATTGTGTTTTAACAAACGGTATAGGCACTAGTGTCAATAAAGTATTAAATATTTTTAAGAAATCTATTGTACAACTATAATTTAACATAAAAATTGAGTTTTTATAATAACGTATAATAAAGACCGCTTACGTCGAATATGCATCGTATCTCTACAAGGCGTCTCTTACACATTATGAGGCTACATGAAGTAAATTGTTTGATAAAAGGCGCTTTAAACGTATTAGACTTGTAGTCTTGCGTTAGAGTTCAAAGAAATAGCAAATATTTCATCAATAGTATTTTCAGTATTTATTAAACGTTATATGTTTATATTAGATTTTTAATTGGCCTTTAATTCGAAAACAGAATTTCAGGTAAATACTAGATTTAAACTATTTCAAAATTATTAAAATTGTTTAAAAGTTAACTTTCTTCTCTAACTATTAATTAAACTTATTTCGAGTACTGTATTCAACTAAGTCTGATAAATTGTAATCAATCGGTCAATAAATATAAAACACCAATTTTTATCGCAAAATAATAAACAAACATATTATTAGAAAAAGATACAATTAGTTTAAAATCAGTATAAATAAATCAATTGTACGGTATAACTGCGTTCTTATTAATTATTTTTTGATTAATCTGCGCTATAAAATATTATAAATTTTATACGAATTTTAGCAGTTTTGCAAACTTTATTATTTAAAGATTGCTGCGAATGTACTCAAAATTATTGCGTTTTGTTTTTTATTCATTTCTTATAATATTCTAAATAAAGTGTTTCTCATTTTGTTTATTAATTTTCACTCATAACTGACACATAAATTACTTGGCACATGAGTTATTAATATTCTTATAATGCAAATGCAAGTTTCTAACGTATCGGTATAACGAAAATAAGAGAAGAAAATAGGCGAATTCTCAATAATTATGCACATAATTTGAATAAATAATTAAAGACTCATGAAGTTTATGTCTTTTGAATTATAACCAAAGGATAATGCTCCTTTTCTTATTTGTTTATTCTTTTATTAAATATCATTCGCCGTTTGAAATTAGAAAGTGACTAAAAGAAGCATTAACTTAACAAATAAAAAAAATTATATAAACAGAGATTTAAACTCTGTTTATATAATTAGGGGAAAGTGAAAGCGATAAAGAAACGATTATAAAATAAGCTTTGAACAGAAAACTTGATAGAAATTTTAACCAACGTAACACATAAAAATATAAATTTTATAAAACGTAATAATTTTGCAACTAGAAATTTGAGAAATTTTAAAGATACAAAATATAATGAAATCAAAATTAAGGTTTTTAGAAATATTAGAAGGCTTCTAAATAAGATAAACTCATATTATTTTACTAGCTTAGCTGTAAATATATGATTAAGTATTATAGAACTATAGAATTATAGAAGTAACATAGTAATATTTAATATATTACTGGATCTAATAAGTACAAATTATATATTATGGTCTGAACAGCGTTTTTCTTTTATTGTTTCAGAATGTTTCTAATTAAAGAAATCTTCATACTTTTGGTGGCAAGTGAATTTTTATTATTAAATACACAAGCCGAATTAAATTGTAGGTAGGTACTATAATTGTTTTTTGATAACATACTGTTTTTAAAGATGATTAGAAAATACTTTAACAAATTTGGGATTTCTTAATTTATTTTGGGCGAGGGATTAGATAAATATTAAAATAATGTTTTAATAAATTATTTACTAGAAATAAAAATATCAATTACAGTAAACTCGATCAAACGTTCCTTTAAGACAAAGTTTTATATATTTTTGGTTGGTAGTACTTTTAGATCTCCTAAGATAATCTGTAATTTAAAAATAAAAATTTCTCTCTAATCTTTGGATATATTTGCTTAGTTCTGACTAAATATTGCAATCAGCATAGTATTAATATACATTTACATTAGCCATGTTATAAATCTATATTGTTATTTAATTCATAATATTTTAGGAAGATGCCTTTCCATAAACTATGCAGAGGAGCAGGCTTTAAAAGAAGCCTACACAATGATGTTTTAAATCGGGAGAAAAGTTCAGAATGGTTAGCAATAATTTTATTTGTTATATAATTTAAACCAAAAATATGTGTAGATATATAAAAACAATATTTTAGTAATAATATATTCTTATAGGAGCGGTTCTCAGAAAAATTATAATATTCCAATGGATTTTTACGAGCTTTTACGAAAGCTTGATGATAAACGCGTGAGTGAATACATTTAATTAATCACTTATTTTATAAGCAATTTGTATGTATAAAACTTACACTAAACCGTATATTTTTAATTAGAAACCAACTGCTACATATATTTAATTGTTTTAATCATTTGCAGTATTTAATTCATCAAGATCTGCTTCGAACATTAATTGATCAAGAAAATACAGAACCTTCAATAACCGAAAAAAAATGAACAAATAAATATGTCAATAATATTTAAATCATTGTATTTATTACTGTTGTTTTATTGTAAATATACTACCGTATTATTTAGTAATATTTTTTTATATGTTGCGATTAGGTTGGCATGAGCTGCTTTCTCTTGCTTAATGTCTATGCTACTACTAAAGTTTGTTCAAATTTATTATCAAAATTTTGATCTCTTTTTGAAGTAATATGTAATAAGCTCTGACGGACGTGGACAGTATTTTTATATATTAATACAGTATTTAAAATATGTGATAAGCCTATCTAATTGCTAAAAAAATTATCATGTAATAATAATTAGTTCGAAATGTATTTTAAATTAGAAACTATTAAATTAACCTAAACAAACATTTAGTGTGTATTAGAAAAATGGCACACAAAAATATAACTGATGAAAATGGAAAAAATTTATTAAAAGATGGAATAATAGATTTTACAGCTGGATTTTTAGGTACCTTATACTATTTACATCCACTATATTTAATAATGTAACCTCTAATGTTTATTTTATAGGTGGAACTGCTTTAGTTTATGTAGGTCAGCCTTTGGATACAGTTAAAGTCAAAATGCAAACATTTCCACATTTATATCAGAATATGGTTGATTGTTTTATGACCACGCTTAGAACAGATGGGATTTATAAGGGCTTATATGCAGGTTAGTGGGATAAAGTAAATTTTTGCTTTCTAACAACGATATCTTTCCGGCATTTGCATTACAGATACTGAAAGTTATATATCAGTAATTTGTCATACTTAAAATAAGACTAGTAATATTGATTTTAAAAGTTGTGATTTTTTAATAATTTTTATATTGTAAATTGACATTACACCATTTCTTCTCAGTCACTGGGAATATGTGTATAATATATATCATATATGAAAATTTATATATTTTTTTCAGGCACTGTACCATCATTAGCAGCAAATATCGCTGAAAATGCCGTCCTATTTCTGGGCTACGGCTTCTGTCAGAAATATATAGCGCGTTTAACGAATACGTCGCGCGTTGAAGAGTTGAGCCTGTTGAGTAATGCAAGTGCAGGCGGTTTAGCTGCATTTTTCTCCTCAATTACCCTAACGCCCACCGAACTCATTAAATGCAAGTTGCAAGCAATGTACGAAGTGCAGAAGCTCCAAGAAGCCCAGGGCAAGGTTCTTGAGCGCGTTGGCCCGTTTAAATTGACGCGAAACATTCTACGGAGTGCAGGTTTGGGCGGTTTGTTTAGCGGATTTGGAGCAACCGTCGCACGAGAAATGCCTGGTTATTTTTGCTTCTTTGGAGGCTATGAAGGTAATTTTTTTATCAATTTTTATAGACAGCTACCTGAGAACGTGTGGGCTCATACCGTCGCAGTATTTTTTTAAAGTCTATAGTTTGAAATGTAGGCTGCTTTAATTAAGTTATCCATAACAAATTCTACTATATTTTTTGTTTTTCAATTGAATGATTAATTCCTAGATGGAATATAGGACCTGAACGAAATTCTCCCGTGACTTCTGTGCACTACCAGTACTTTCACCTATCTCCTCTATAGTTTTCCTCCAGGTGATCCTTTGAGTACCTTGCGGATTCCGATTCAGTGCCTGCCTTACTATTCTTTTTTGAGGTCTCAAGGTTTGACCGATCCACCTCCATTTTCTTCTTAGTATCTGTTGCTGTACAGGACTCTGGCCTGTGGCCTCTCAATGGTCTTTGTTTGAGATGGTCTTCGGTTACCATATTCTCATTATGTATCGCAACGATTTACAAAAGTCTGTAGCTTTCTGGTAATGTCTTTGGTCCCTTTTCAGATCCCACTTCCATACAGTAATACAGATTTAACATTTGAGTTCAATATTCTTACCTTTAGAATATTGATAGTGTAGTGCGTGGACCATTTTCAATTAAATTAATAGAATACGTTATGTCGTCTTCATTCACGTATATATTAATTTTAGGTTTTAGCGAACGTTTTCGGGAACTAGGCCCATTTTCAAGCTAAAACCTATTGACAACATTAAAGACTCATTTGTAAGTTCAATAATACATTTATTTAACAATGTTAATAGTAAAATTCTTTACCTCAAGTTCGAGTGATGACCTTTTATGACACAATTTTGTCCATCACTGAAAAAACGACGATTGTGCTAGGACAGAAGTGATTTTAATTTATTTAAGTTGGTACGTACCGTTATGTTGCAACATTTTTAGCGCTTAGATTTTTAAAGATAAGCACTAAAAATGTACCAACAAAATGATAGGTACCAACTTAAATAAATTAAAACGCTTCTGTCTTATCCACAATCGCCGTTTCTTCAGTGATGGACAAAATGGAGACATAAATGGTCGTCTCTCGAATTGAGGTAAAGAATTTTACTATTAACATTGTTAAATAAATGTATTATTGATCGTAAAAATGAGCCTTTAATGTTAATATACACGTGGATGAAGACGACATAAAGTTTTGTATTAATTTAATTGAAAATGGTCCACGAAACTATCAATATTCAAATTTTAGTACAAGCAAGTCTAGCTGTAAGAATACAACAGTTAAAGTTCACGTTATTGAAGAAAATGAAATACGTTTTCTTAAAACATGCATTAAAAACAAATAAAAGAAGGCTTCGTTCAAGTAAGATTATCTTATTACATTAAATTTTATGCTGATATTTTAATCGTCATCATTAACAAGTGGTTACAATTGGAAGTGAGGGATGCATATAGAAAAAGAGGTCGGACAGTTTAGGGATTTTATAAAAGTAGAGGAAAAACTTTACAAAATTAAACATACCAGGAAAATTAATAGGTTTCCCACCATAAAGGAATATATTTCTTCGTCAGTCAATAAACAGTCTAATCAAATCATGTCAACAAAAAAAGAAATTTCGTAATAACAGAACAGGAGAAACCGAAATTATCTTTGATAGTCACGACACCTCTGTATATGATCGATCAATTAGTTCGAATATCTGCTTACAATTCCTTACATGCTTACAATTCCGATAACTTTAGGCCAAATGCTTTTTCTCAATTTTCAAACACTCAATCATTTGATTTTCTAGAAGATTATGCAGATATTTTTAATCAGAATAGATAGTCAAGCTGAATTGACTTCTGTTCATAATAATGTAAATTCTCCAAAAACCAACTTATAGAATCATCTGATACTTCAGTTTACCGTTCATGCACATCTAAAGGAATTTACCACATCACAACTGGAACAAAGTTTACAGATAATGGAAAATCTTCCAGTGGAAAAATTTATCCACACTAACGAGGACATTGCCACAACTTTAGGAAAGTCTACTTCCACTTCCGATCTTGAAATTTCGAATTTTCAAACTACTAAAGGATTAAACACCAATAAAGAACAATCCTTTTTGTTCACATCACTCACAGATGATAATGTCTCTTCGATTAATTTGGAATTACATCAAAGTTGGATAAATCTGATCTAGTTTCTCACACTAAGAACAATTATATAGAGTCAATTGATTCGTCAGTCCACCATATAGACAAGAATGTCTCTAAGTCAATACAGGAAAATAGTCGACCGATAGAAGAAAAACTTCCATCAATTAAATACTTAAACATTAACGAGAACACCAGCACAGACGCTGAAGTAATTTCTTCCGAAATTGACATCAAAAAGGGTTTGATAGTGATTTTTTTCCGCATTAACTGTAGAAACTACAAGGTTAGAAACATTAATAAATTAAGTACCATATCAGAACTACCACAGCCTTCCGTAGTAGCAGAGATTAGTGATGTTTCTTCGAACAACACGGAAAGAGCTTTTATATCAGCGTTTGATTTCTCTTTCAATTATTCTCCAGAATTGGTACCAGGTGTAACTCAACTTCCACTTGAAACGACAGCTTCAGATACAATCACACAAAACAAGTTTTCAACGCCAAAACATAACAATTCTACTAATATAAGTTGTTTCTCCAATAAATTTTCTAGTTTAGATCTTAATCTATCAATGAATAATGAAAATAACTATCCATTTGTTCGAGGAACAACAAATTTCATCTAATAATCATATAAATAATTTCAATTGTCTTATCGCATTCCCTGAAGGGGTTATTAATGATGTATCAGCCACTAGACTGCATTCCTAGTAACTGAATTCCTACATAACAATAATTTTCTAACTTGCACTAACTTCTACGTTCAAGACTTTGTAAAAAAAATTTAAAACTGTCATAAATAAATATAAGGATCAGGATCTTTATAAGGTATATGAAATGATTAATATGAACCCAACAATTCCACGTCTTTATGTAATTCGCAAAATTCACAACGGAAGGAACTTTCCCATTAGACCAGTCAGATACACCAATTCCTACGTTTATAAATCTTATGTTTTTCTGGACCCTTGGTTAAAGAATCACCTGTCTTTCGAACAAAACGAACAGTATTTCTAACACTTCCGAATTTATCTCTTCAGTCAAAAATAATAGTCATCTTCCTTAGGAATATTTGATGTAACTAGTGATGTAAAATTCTCAGGCATTTATAAGTTGGGTCAAATGCCGCGGTAAAATGCTCGGGCAAATGCCCAAAATCTAAAACTGCCTGGACATTTATGCATTTCTGAGAAATATTGAATTAATTGTCAAACAATCACTTATTGATAATATTTATTGATCAAATCTTATATATAATGATCAAATGTGATATATAATCTTTGTTTATCCAGTATTTCAGTCTAATGGACTAAGTAGTATTACAATATTTGTTTTGAACAAAAACTACTCAACACCTAATAAAAAATTCGTGTACGGGATCGCCACCTCATCTTTCATATACTGGAAGTAACACGTTTTGTTCTATATTACATAAAACAAAAGTTGAATCGTTTAATTTTGACTCAGCTTATAATTCGTCTAGTAAATTCAATTAGCACAATAGTTTTTTTGGGTAAATTAATCAAAATTAGTCTAACCTATAAACCGCCTACCCACGAATCCCCCGGTTCCCATATTTGCCTACGGCGCGGACAGCTTCGCTGTCCGATTTTCCATGGCCTACGATCACTCTTGACTCTTTTCAACGAATTTCTAAAAGAGCAGTCTGGCGTGCGAATGCGATGGAGAGCAGCCTGATTAGAAGTAATTCTTGAACGTACAGCCATACGTACGTACAGACACCGAAAAATACGACTTTCTTTTAAAATTTTGAGCAAGAAAAAATTATTTTGAAAAATTTCTTTTTGTAATAAATTGTTTCTTGGGATCTCTTCTTAGAATTACATATAAATGGTTTGCACTGATGTGAATACAAGAGACGTACTAGGGTGAAATAGAAAAATTGTCAAAACATGAATCCTACATCATTCCTATACATTTTACATACGTATATGGTATATGAAAGATAAAGAACAATTGAATGAATTTGGTAAATTTTTTTTCCAATTATAAGTCAGATAAGTTAGTTTTTTTGCCCTGTCACATGTCAACCGAATTCTTTTTTTATTGTGGATCCAGGCAAAAGTGCTAAATATTCGCTCAGTAGCAGCAGATGTCAGAGGATTCCCCAAGAATTTTTATTGCAACTTCTAGTTCCAGTCCTATTCCTTCCCACACAAACTGTCTTGACTAAATCCCTTGTTTTTCCCTGTAATCAGCTAAGTTTTCTGTCACTTGAAGTACATCTAACCCTGTGTAATTTGGTGTTTCGCATACAAAGCTTATTGCGTGAAGGAATAGGCTTTAGTTTACAACCTTGTGTTGCTGGATCAAGAAGATTAGCTGTTAGGTGAATCGATGCGAAACCAAATTCCTTTCTATCTTTGAATTTTGTCAAAATTGACTTCTCTTCTCTAGAATACAGCGGAGTGGATGGAAGCTTCACAATGAGAACTGCTTCTAAATTACTGAACTTTCTGATTATTGTATGAATTTGTGGCTCATTGGTTTCAGCTACGGTTTATAGGACAACTTTGTTAGATTGCAAACTTTCTAGGCAGAAAAGATGACTCCCCCATCTTGCCTTTCATGGGACCTTCAGTGAAATCCTATCGTTGAACATCTTGTCAGCTGCTGATATTTGATCAAACAATGCTTTTAAGATGCTGTGTGTTATTGTTTTGACAATCTCAACTGCATTTGCAATAAAAGTTTTTGCTGTTTGACATTCTAAAATGTCAGCATAATAAGTGTAATAGATTAGCTATGCACCCCAATGGAACTATATGTGGAAATTTATCTTTTACTATACATAACTCAGCTTTTATGTTTGCAGCATTGTCACCAATTACGACCAGAAACTTCTCTGGTCCATGCTTCTCCATTACATTTGTGATGAGCTGAGCAAGGATGAGCTGAGCGTTGTGACTGTTGCTTGTAGTCATAACATTCACAACAAAAAGTGGTTCAGGTTTTGAAATTATGAAGTTGATAATAGATTCATTTTTGAGGTTACTCCAACCATCAGATGGACATTTTTTGACACACCTAATTGTTTATTTGTTTCACCTTGTATTTCCATGCACTCGGCATTTAAGTAAGTAGATGCTAGCCGATATCTGATATTTTGAAAAAACTCTTTCCATAGTGGCTGTTCTACCATGGTCAAGGGAGATCCACTAACGAATATGGCCTTGGCAAGGCTTTGTTTCAGAATTTCCTATAAAAAACATTAGCATCTAAGAATAAAACTGTCTTACATTTTACGTATGTTATCATAAAAGAAGATTTACTTACATTTTGTTAGTAAATCGTTAAGGAAGTTTCCACATCAACAGACCTTTTTTCACTTGAAATTGGTCCTGAGCTTGGTCCTGGTTTGTTAACATCTCCTACCACTAATGGTTGCCATTTGCTTTTCTTTGACTTATTTAAGTCCGGAGGGCACTTAAAATGCTTTGAGCTAAGTCTCAGGCAATTCACCATTTCGTAAATTCCAGCCCACTGCCCGGCCCACATCACTAGCATGTAACCAACTTGTATACATCGGTACCTATTGTCGATTCTTAATATTGTACAACAAAAATTAATTGATAATAATATAAATTTAGACACCAATGTAGCTATCTCAGATATTCTCTATACTTAACTTCTTTAAATTCTGTAATAATATCTTGATGTTATCCGAAGGCCTTGCTATGGGATTTCCACTAAGTTCGATTCTTGCGAACCTTTTTATGGACTCATTTGAAACAAAATTCCCTAATATTGAAGATCCTCTAATTTAAAAGATCTGTTTTTGGAAAAGGCACGTAGATGATGTCTTTTGCATCATTGAAGAGAACACAAATGATGTCATGGAAATTCTGAATATCCTACATGCCCAACATTCGAATATTAATTTCACTCATGAGATTGAATTAAGTAAGAGCATTGATTTTTTGGATCTTACGATATTTAAATCAAATGATCGTCTAAAATTTAAAATATATCGAAAACCTACTACTACTGATCATGCTGTGAATTATTTATCTTTAACTCGGCGTTTCATAAGTTACATACCGTGCCACTTTCATATGATATTTTTGTTCTCGAACTGCGTACAATTCTACAAATCGCGGTGAATAATAATTTTGAGACTAATTTTCATGAACAAGGGACAAAGAATGAGCGAAGAACCTTGAAATAACGGTTTGCAAAGAAACTTTCAATAATTTGAACGATGAGGTTAATTTTATAACTACAGATTTAAAAAAAAAATTACCATTACTTTAAAAAATAGTGTCTTCGAACATTTGGTCCTCAACTAACTTCAATTTGAATGGTTCTTCAACCACGTTTTTAAAGTTTTAATGAATTAATTTTAAAATCTTCAATCGGTTAAAAAATATGTCTAAATTTTTTAAGTATATGTGACTAATTTTAAATTATGACAAAATGTATGATATGACTATGTATTTTCATGAAGTTTTACTGTTATGTGTATTTGTATGAACAGTTACTATGGAACTTGTAATTTTAAGAAAACGTTTAGTATTAATTTAATTAAAGTTTTTATGAAGTAGTGTTTTGCCGATAGAGTTGATGGGACCTATGCTTTAGTTTTGTCGAGCACTGAAGAAAGTTGATTCAGAATCAGTAACCTGGGTTATAAGAGATTTTTAAAATCTAAGCACTAAAAATGTACAAACATAATGATAGGTACCAACTTAAATAAATTAAAATCACTTCTGTCCTTGTACAATCATCGTTTCTTCAGTGATCGACAAAATGGAAACATAAATGGTCGTCACTCAAACTTGAGGTAAAGCATTTTACTATTAACATTGATTAAATATATGTATTATTGAACATAAAAATGAGCCTTTAACGTTGTCAGTAGTTTTTAGCTTGAAAATGGGTCCCGAAAACGTTTGCTAAAACTTAAAATTAATGTACACCTGGATGAAGACGACATAACGTTTGCTATTAATTAAAAATATATCCGTTAAAACATAGCGATAATAATCTAGTTACGACGTTTTATTAAAATTCATATATAGTTAGCTTTATATTAGAAGACAATTTGTTACATTAATTATAATTATTATTCAAAATATAATGAAACATTATTTACTTAAGTAAAATCAGAATAACTTAAAGTTGTTTGAGTTTCTCAATTATTTGTTCATAATAAAAGAAAATTATGACTCACATTGTATTCAGCCATAATTCACATAATAAAAACGTACAAATAAAAATAAGCGAATTAAAAATATAAAACTTTCTGGAACCGAGCTACTATTCAAAGCAAAATTATACATAAATCTAATTCGCTTTCATTAATTTTTTTGTTTTTGTTTTACGTAGGAAGTGGAGAATCTTCAAAAGAGGAAGGATGTCCGGTGCAACCAACAACAGTGGGATTTTTACCCACTAAACTCCACTCCCTGTTGGGATTGTATATTGTTGGGAGATTGCAGAGTTTGTTTGAATGAGGCTTTAGGATTTATCATCCTCTTCA